>BKCH01001110.1:405000-490000 GCA_008635985.1 Ficus erecta
CGGGAAACTCTCAAGTTACTCAATTGTTTCAAAAAGCTATATTACATATATATATATATATATATATATAGACATATATTGTAAGAAGTATATGTGTGTATATACATATCTACAGCTGTCCGATGAAAGTACATTTTAATGCTTGTGAGGCTGTACGAAGCAATATGGTGCTTGGTCAGAAAGACAAGAAAGACCAACTCACCTTGTTTCATTCTTCCTTACACCTTTTCATATGAAATTCAAACTACCTTTGATAATCTGTCTTCAAACCAAGTAGCTAGGAGAACTTTTTTATCAGGTAAAAGAAATTACCGTATTGATATTTTACAGTTCTAAATAGGTAATTATGTAAAGTATCTCTACTTTTATCATACCAATAGATACTGTTGTTTTAATCGTTGGATTAATTTTTCTAACGAAACTAAAAAATATACAGCACTCAATACAAAACTATTTCGATTCATAAATCATATCATTGAAAAATTAATTTAACAACTAAAACAACAATACTTATTGCTAGGTTCTTACCACAAGTTTTTTCTTTTAAAAAAATAACAGAAAATAAAAATAAAAGAGGTGAAAATAATAAGCTGAGAAAAAGCAGTGCAAGTACTAAAGAAACTCATATGGTAGAAAAAGTGGATATATAACATTTGTGTGTGGTCTGATTTCCCTAAAAGTTTTGGCCCCTTCTCAAGTCTCAACTTTAGACTTGAATGTGCACATAAATGATATGATTGCCATTCTCATACACAGGAGAGGCCAGAGGGGACATCAACATTAAGCTGATGGAAGTTGAAATTAAAATATATATATATATATGTATATATAATTCAAAGGAAAAAAATGTTGAAATTTTAAGGTTTGAAAAAAAAATAATAATAGTTCTCATTCATCATTGCCTATTTTATCTGCTGATGTTCTTGATCCTCCCAATACAGGGGATTCGTCATCAAAATTTTAGTTGAGTCTATTGGGTGTGTGTTTTTTTTTTTTTCTTTTCATAAAACAAGATTGAGACTCAAGTAGATTTTTTAGCTTTCTAATTATCTGATTTGATTGATATTTAACGCATATTGCCCTTTCATTTTAGACAACTCCAATCTTCTAATTTTGATTTTAAAATAATATCCCACAAGTTACCTTTTGTCGTGTGTTTTATATATATATATATATATATATATTCAGCAAAAAACAAAGCAATAACCTGTCCAATTTAAAACGGAGGCCATTTTACAAGGAGACGCCCTTATCATTAGCAAGGTGATAGAGATTAGATACGATTAAAGACCTGACTCATTTACTTTTGAGTCAAATGACAGTAGTCTTTTACTGATCCATGCAAATGATACGTGGCGGTGATACATCATTAGTGATGATACATAACCGAGCTCTTTTATTAATGATGACATCACTAGTTATTTAGACCAAAATGTTGAGATCTTATTTGAAATCTTGAGATAAATTTCATCAGACAGTGAGTACATAGTCTAAACAAACCATTGAAAACTCCAACATATATGTGCCTCGATGCCTTGATCTGAAGAACGATAAGTGATGGGGAAGTTAAACAACTTATGACTTGATATGTTTGAAAAAAACAAAAAAAACAAAAAAAAAAAACCATCCAAACAAGTATTCTATCAACAATGCCCACAAAATGTTAAAAGTGAAGCTTTTTATTTGCAAATAGATGGCAATTTCAGGAACCAAAATTATAAGAAAGAATACTCTTTTTTCCTTCTTGAAGATTCAAGAGAAACTGATACAGAAGCAAAGACAACAAATGAGGGCAAGGGCGAGATCTGGTCCAGGTTTCTAGAGGCTGCTTATATCAACGGGTTCCCGCAAGAACCGCTCCATCTGGCTTGCCCTGGTCTTAATCGACATGTCAAAAACCTTCTGACTGAATTCAACCACGAGCCCGCCCAAAATACTGGGATCAATCTGCAGATTAAAGGGATCCAAAGTTATGGCCGTTATACAAGGGAACAAAAACAAAAGATCATACATAGTACAGGTAAAAATGGTCGAATTGCTAACCTTTTGTTCAAGCTTAACCTTCGTTCCCTGGCCCAGTATTTCCTGCAATGTATCCTTCAAATCTTTCTCCTCCTGAGGTGGAAGGGGCTGATCCAAAAATAACATTTACATGTCATTTTTTTTTTCAAGGAAACCATTACATATCATCAACAGCAATATCGCTATAGCCGTCACTTGGTCAATATAGTGTCAAAACATTTAAAATAGGGTTTTGGCATTTTTGCCCCCTAACTTTGACTGAATTGGCAAGTTGTCCCCTGAACTTTTAATAGTCGCAAATTGCCATGAATTTAACAAAATCAATGAATCTTGTTGAAATTTAAAAGGAAACGCCTTCACATATTTGACATACTCCGACCGTCAACCGAAATTTCACTTATTTTCTTCAAACAACCTCAGAGAACGTGTACATACAACACGTTGTACAGGTTGAAGGCACTCTGCAACACATTTCTTAGATTCAGGGATAATCTGCCAAAATATTAAGTTAAGCGGGGTAATTTGCCAATCGTGAGAATTTTAAAGGGGCAAATGTGCCAAATGCTCTTAAAAAACAACAAGTTGAGTATGACTCCATAGTAGAAGATACATACAACAATAATAATTCAAGTAAAGAGACACGGCCCTGACCTACGATTTTCATATTTAACCTTGCCTAGATTTCCTTTATGGCATGCAAAGCCGATAGAGCCTAACTAGCGACTAATCTGTGATTTTCCTATTCAACCCAATCCAGCATATCATATTAGCAAGGAATTATTAAAGTTCAGAACTAAATCCTCATCGTCAAAAATCATGGTTTCAAAGCTCAAAAATGATAATGCCATTCGATAACATATAAACAACCACCAAAAGATTGATACAAGGATATCCCATTCCAATACTCATTCTACCCAAATAAGCAATATCCTACGTTAACTCTTATCAATTAGACATACGGTTACCCCTAACTGCAAGTAAACCTTATCTTATTTTACCAATCAGAGCACTTTTTCACAAACATAATAAAACAACTAAACCAGATTATGGAATCAGAACTTACAATGACAGTTGTCACAGTAGCTATCACTTCGCCCCTGTGAGCCCTAGTCAACTCCAGAAATTTCTTTGTAATCGCTTCGATGTTTCTTAGCCTATCATTCTCAGCGAGGAGAGCTACAATAAATTACAACAAATGTAATTAACATCTCAGAAATTCATACCGAAACTCCACTCAACCATGTGAAATGAATTAGAGACATTTAAAGCAAACGA
Organism: Ficus erecta; assembly: GCA_008635985.1. Taxonomy (NCBI): domain Eukaryota; kingdom Viridiplantae; phylum Streptophyta; class Magnoliopsida; order Rosales; family Moraceae; genus Ficus; species Ficus erecta. The sequence continues at coordinate 408,298 of BKCH01001110.1, forward strand.
AGGTTGGGTAGCAGATTAACTAGCAAAGCAAAAAAGCGTAAACACAATGACAAGGTTTTCTACAGCTATACTTATATTTTATTAAAATTATAAAACTACAACCATGGAGAGACGTTATGAAAAAGGAGTTATAGAGACAATGAAAAATGCCTTGCACAGCCCAACAAAAAATTTTAGTGACTCGCCTGAGATTGTTATTATTGGTCAATATTTTACTGGGAAGCTATGCTGTCTACATAGAAGTGGTGTAGATTTCTACACATTGACAAAAACAAATAAAGTACAGCATGAAAAACACGAACACAAACACACACACATATACGGAAAAGTGAATAAAAAATTTTAAAAAATATATAATATCTTAATAAGGCCATCAACACAAATATGCAAAATATAACCAACAGGACTGAGAGACAGACTAATGCTGTTTAGTAAAAGAAACATGAAAGAAAGACTAATCCATCTCCTATTAAATTGCTATGAGAAATTAACCCATTATATATATGTTTATATATGGGAAAACCATACCCAAGAAGTTCTTTGTAACATCTGAAAGCTTAGCATGAGCACAGATTTCATTGATTGCCTGCACTCGCACAGATTTTTTAACTGAAAGATCCTTGATGAATGCAGAAAAAAGAGGACTTTTCTTAGAAGCATCAACAAGATCGACGAGCTCGGACTCGACCTTGTCCAAGACATTAGCTTTCACTGCTGCCAGGTACAGTGCAGAGGAATAGTTTCCAGCACCCCCATACAAAGCCAAAGGAACCTGAAATATCATATAAAGGGAACACGATAGGTTCATCTCATGTGAATTAAAGTCAACTTTTCATTTTCACATAGCTGAACTGGAACAGTTCAATAAAAAAAAAAAAAAAAAAATGGTAAAAAGGCTATTCCTATACATTTGCATTCATGCAAATGCAATTTGATACTTTTCTTTTTAGTTTACCACTGTTGCACTAATTCAAATGCAATGGCTAACAAGATAAATAAGATATTTTGTCTGGAAAGATGGAAACAGATTTAAAAAAAAAAAAAACACGGTGGCAATGTACTTACGGAAAACTGAGATGAAAGACTAACGGGACATAAATAGATAGATGCATTAGAGAACTGTGATCTATATGGGACTATTAGATTGGACTTCTGACGTGAACTTAAAAATCACTTCAGTTAAAGCTTCAGCAACAATCTATAGAGAGGAGAAAATACAAGTTTTTCTTCAAATGACTTCATTATGTTCCCACAACAAACATCTGGTTACATGGAAGTTTTGATTCTTTCTTCCTAATTTGCTCAAAAAAAGATTGTGCATCGTTCAAGTATCAACATTGAAACACAAAGAATGATACTTGTACCTTGTCTTTCTTCCTAATTTGCTCAAAAAAAGATTGGGCAACGTTCAAGTATCAACATCGAAATACAAAGAATGATACTTGTACCTTGACGTTTTTGTCTTCCTTTTTCCCAGTGGCAGTTGCGTAATTCCTCGAGAACTGCAAATACATAGCTTGGTAAACAATTATGCACTACTAAAAATTGAAACTAATAAAAAAACGACTCAGCACTAAAGTGCATCAACGTTACTTCTCAAAACTCAGATAAGACGATGATAGTTATAGATTCTCAAATAAAAGAAGATAACCAAAAACAAAGTTTTGCCATATTTTTAATCATAAAAACTCTTTACGTTTATGCAACTCAGAAAATTCACTAGAAATTCTCAATCAATATACATATTAATTTCAGTCCATTTCCCAGAATCAAATAAAGGATTATTTGATATAGCTTGGCAATGAAGAATCGGAACTAATTAAAAATGACTTGATACTAAAGGGTTTCAACATTACTTCTCAACACCCCAGATTAGACAACGATGTTTACAGCTTGTTTGGTAGGAGGAAAAAGTGGAAGGAAGGAAAGGGGTGAGGAGATTAGAGAAAGGATTTTGTGGAGGGATTTCAAAACCATCAAAGACCAATTTTAATCTTTTTGTGGAGGGATTTCAAAACCATTAAAGACCACTTTTAATCTCTCCCAATATAAAGGGATCAGAGGAAGGAATCCATAACAGGCACAATAAGAGACAGGTCTTCCCCTTCCTCTCTATTTTCTTCACTTATGTCTCTTTCTTTCCCTCTTCTTACCAGACACAGCCTTAGAGATTTTATATCATCACTTCAAAAAACTAAAACTAAAACTAAAAATGAAATCTAAAAAAAAAAAAATCTATATTTTTTGTTATTCCGGGACAACAGAATTGATTTCACACAAAAGTTGAGATCGGAAATGGAAAATCAGAATGGAAAATAAGAAAGAAAAAAGAGAGAGACTTATTTTTTGTTCTGTAATTTGTTCAAGTGAAGTGTTTTACCTCGGAATCGGAGAAAGTAGGGGAAAGTAGGGCTCTTTGGGGAGCCGATCTGCTGGCCAAAGAGAGGAATTCCGATCTCAAAAGTTTCGAGACCAGAGGGAGGCTCGATCTCATGCGACCAGCGAACGCCATTTCCAGAATCCGGGAATTTGAAACCCTAGAAAGCTTCGTCTATTGGATTGGAGTTTTTTTCTGAGTAGCCGAACAGAACTTGAGAAAATGAGAGAGGAGGTCTTTTCCAGGTAGGGCTAGTGATTTTTTTTTTTTTTTTTTAAGAAAAAAAAGTGAAAAAAAAACAACTATGGGCCTCGGAAATCTCTAGCTGTGTTGGGCCCATTTGTAGGCCTCCTGGTGACCGTCCAAGCCCACTAACGACGGCAAAATGTCGTTTGTTAGGCAAATAAAGACATGTCGTTTTCTTAAATAAAAACGACAGGTTTTTTTCAGTTTTAAAGTACACAAACGACATGTCGTCATGTGAGAATTAACGACAGTGAAATGTCTTCGTTGGGGAAATATAGCGATGCGTCTTTTTAAAGCAGTGTATTGCATGTCATGTGTATTGATATAAACGACATGTTAGTCTTTTACAAGTTCTACAAAGGTCCCTCAAAATTTAAACCAAAAAAAAAAAAGTAAACTTTAATTATTCGGTTAATCCCTAAACCATCACTTATTCAAAACAAAAACAAACAACAAAAAAATCCCTAAACCATCACGTTTCATGTCCTCTTTTTTTTTTTTTTTTTTTTTTTTTTTTTTTTTTTTTAAGAATCACGTTTTGTCATTTTGATCCTCAATTTTTTAAGCGGAAATTATCTGAAACTCGTCAAAATAGTTCAAAGATAATCATCCTTAACGAATTGATTCAATTACTCTATTGGTTTCTAAATTATTAGATTTATGGGTTTATTTGTTGTTCTAAAATCACGTATGAACTTCCTTTAAACAAAGTCACATATGAACCCACTTTCTTTTTTTTTTTTTTCTTTTTTTTTTTCTTTTTTTGAAATATATGAACCCACTTTCAACGGTGATTGATGAATGCAATGTGGCCAATCTAAAACGTTTGAGAAAGACATCGTGATTCGTGACTGCAAAAGGCGCGTGAATTTTGATGAATTTTACGTTTCAATTGTAAAAGGCTCTAGGCCACGTGGCAGAGGTTACGCCACTAGGAAGTCATGGCGAGAGTTGTGTTGCCATACCTGCTACTCTCGGCGCGTGTGTGGCACTTTCCAGTTTAACGTTACGTTTTTTTTGTTTTTTTTTTCAACGTTACATTATTCTGAAGTTTCTGTCACGCTTGTTTGTTTTTATTCTCCACTTTTTCTCCTTATCCATCCTGTGTACGCATGTGACATGTGTCCAAATCAACCTTACTTACCCACCCGACCTGGTTTATTTATTTCGGGTCAATCCATTGTATATAAGCTAAATATAATAGAAAAATAGAAATTCATTATTATTTTCCAAGACCGACTTTGGTGAGCTTTTTCTTTTTCAGATTAGATTATATAAATTATATGCAACGTTTGTCATAAATTTAATATATCTTTATATTTATGTTAATCAAAATATTAAATTTAATAATATTGTTATTTTATATTACTAAAATTATTAACTTTAAAGTTAAGGTGAACAAAATAATGAAAATATATTGAAAACATGGTTTTTTTTTACCGAATTTTCTCTATTACATGTATAAGAGTGACTTCTTATATATTGAAAATATAAGAGTGACTTCTTTTTTTTTTTTTTTGTAGAAATATGTTTTTTTTACAGATATGCTAATGCTATTTAGTTTGCAACAATTTGGAAGCTTGGATCTAGTATGATATTGACATGTGAATCCAAAATGACTTCGTGGAAAAACCGACAAATAACTATTAGGGCCCGTTTGGTTGCAAGTTTAGTTTAAACTAAACTGTATATTTTTCATCATGTTTTTTGTCTTTTTCTGAAAAAGTTTTTTGTCTTTTCTGAAAAAGTTTTTTGCCTTTTCTGAAAAATTACGATTGAAACTTAAAAATCTTAAACTAAACTCATTCACCAAATATTACCTTAATCTATCTATACTAACGATAATTAGAAGTCGCCAGATGGTCGATGATTATATGTCAACCATTTATTAACACTGATTACATGTCAACATGTGCTTGATAATTGGAAGGCCGATTGTGAAAACAATTAATACTATACTTTTAAATTTAAAGAAGCGTAATCACTCAAATATCATTTTTTTTTTCTTAACCCTAAAAGATATTAAAAAATAGAGTAATGCATAAGATATCAACTCCAATCTTAAGTTTTTAGTACCAACAGACATGATGATAGGACATGGAATCTTTTTAAGACTTAGGCCTTGTTTGGTAACAGGTTCGGTTTAAACTAAATTATACTTTTTTCATCATGTTTTTTGTCTTTTTCTCCAAAAAGTTGTTTGTCTTTTCTGAAAATTCAAAAAAATTCAAAAAAATTTACTATTTAAACTTACAAATCTTAACTTAAACTTACACACCAAACACCCCCTTACTAACAAAGAATAACAGCTCACATGATACGTAAGTTGATATTAAAAAAATTTGGTATCATGTTATTTTTCTTAAAAAAAACATAATCTTTTTTTCTCTTTTCTTTTTATGGATGGACATATTTTCCTCTTTTTCAGGTAGAATATCACACTCTTCTTCTTCCAACAAGAACCGTTAATATATTAAAAAGAGGATCTCAAAAGATATCCACAAAATCACAACCAAATGAATATCAAAAGCTTAAATTTTTTTACCGAATTAAAGTTTCACATTCAAATGTACGTACTTCACACATAGTTATAAAATGTTTTCACTTACATATTAACTAAGTTTTTTTTTGGCGGGGAAACATAGTTAAAAAAAGATAGAATATGGAAAAATAAAAGTTAAAAAGAAGATATAAATATAACAAAGTAGAAACGCATAGGACCCGAACTCTACAAAGAGGGGTCAGACAGACCAACCAACTAGTAAGACATTAACATCTCCTGGCGCCTCCGATTCTCTCTTTCTCTCTCTTGTTTTCTCCAGAACTCCTCCTCCTCCTCTTTCTCTCTCTATAATTAAAAAAGAAAAAAGTAACACCCCCTCCTTTCCCTTCTCTCTTCTCGTTTCTCACTCCAAAAAAACAAAAAAGCTCTCTCTCTCTATCTCTTTCTGTTTCTCTCTCTAGAAGAATCGATCCGATTCGATTTGATTTTCGATTTTAGATTGGAGCTCGATGTTGCAGTTTTTCTTCACGGCGGCGTTCTCGGCGATCCCGCTGACGCTGTACGTGCCTCCTCCGCGGCACCTGAACCTCTTCGTCGGAACCCTAGAGGACGCCTTCCATGACTCCCGCCCATTCGCCGCCCGGGCCCATCGCCGTGCCCGCCTCATTTGGTCCTGGATTCTGCGCCACGTGTTTTGCGTCGGTCGCCGGAGGTAGATTCCGATTCCATCGCCAATTTCATGTTTTTCTTTTCATCAATGTAAATACATATATATAGAGTCTTTTTTTCTTTTCTTTTTTTATAATTTGATTGGGCTAGAGAGTTGTTGTTCAATCTTTTCTTTTCTTTTTTTTCTTTTTCTTAATTTTAAGGGCGGAATTATGTGTAATGGAATTGAAAGAGAGAGAGAGAGAGAGAGAGAATCATTTCCCTTGCATGTTATATAGAGCTCATATAATCTGTTTTTTTTTTTAATTAAATTTTTTTTTTTGTTATTGTAGATTTTTTTTTAACCCAAATTTGGTTAATTATGGAGAAGGCTGGAGAAAATAGTATTATGGCATTCTAACAAATGAGTTGAACAAAAATGAGAAGCAAATTAAAGAATGAGAATTTTTGAAGAGATGAAGAAAGAGAAAATATATATATATATATATTTCTAGCCCAAAAAAAAAAAATAGATAGAGGTTGGGAAATGGTATTATGTAAATTGATTTTTTACAAAAAATGAAATTAATATGATAAAGCAAAGAGACATTTTGGAGAGACTTATCAATGAAAATGAAAGCACATAAGAACAAAGATGAAGGTATTTTTGGACGGTTTAGGTTTGCAGCCAAAAAAGGCCAAAACTATAAAAACAGCATTTTACTTGGATCGATGTATAAAAGCTTTGAGCAGAGTATCTTTTTTTTATGGTTTTTAGTATTTCTAGATTTGGAAGTTTCTCCTTGCTATTATCTGCTGAGATTTTTCTTTTTAAGTTAAAAAAAAAAAAGGACTTGTTAATATAGGAACCGTAGGTTTCTATTTTATAAATTGTTAATATGTACATTTACGTTTACATATTTAGTTAAAAAAATTCATATTTTTAAAAATTAATCTAATAATCAAAATTATAAATTTTATTAATAAGAAAAAAAAACTTATCGTAATATTTTTAAAAGAAAAGAAAAGGATATAAATCTATAGAAAGGGCTGAGACCATAATGCGGCTCTGTCTGATCCAGACATATGACCTTTTTTTTTTTTTTTTTTTTTTTTTTTTTTTTAAATATATATCTCTCTCAATGGAGATTTAAGCAGAGCTTAAAAAAAAAAACACTAGAACAGTGAGGTATTCGATTTTTTTTTAAAGGAACGAACTATATTTTTAAATAGAGTAAAGTGTAAAATTATTAATTTAACTTAAAATTCAGCTGTGATGTATTAAAAAAAACTTTGAAATCGAATGCGCAACAGATTACAGATGTAAAATTATAATGCAAGAGAAAAACAAAATATTTAGATAAATATAAGAGCATTAAGCTACTTAAAAAAAAAAAAAAAAAAAAAAAGAGCATTAAGCTGTTGCAAAATATGGATGGATAGGTGTAGCATAATACTCGTGACATGTGGCTTCTAACATGGGTTTGTTGAACCAACTCCCTGTCCTATTAATATAGCAATATCATCTGTGTCTATTGAAATGTCGAATTTTACCTTGTGTTTTTAAAATATCTCGACTACCCCCTTCGTATGTCAAAAACTCTCCCTTGTATAATTATAGTCTGGTTTAAATTGCCAAAAAAAAAAAAACAAAAAAAGATTGTTCATTTAATCACAAATTTGATCAAATTGGTCAAACATGTAGTGTAATTAGATGATTTTTTCACATTTTAAATTTGACTAAAGGGGGCCAAAAAAAAAAAAAGATTAATTGCAAGTACTTGTCCTTGATAGATAATTTCATAATACTAAGTGACTTGAATTATCTTATGAACATCTATTAATGGCACGACAACACATTTCATGGTGATTAAAAGTCGAGATCACTAGTATTGTTGTGCAAAAATCATGTCTTGATTAGTTAATTTTTTTTAAATCATGTCTAGATCTCTAGGTAATTATGTTCCTACACAAGCAAAGATCGAATTTTATTCTCATTTTCATGCCTCTTGTGCTTGAACCAAAGTGGCCATTACAATATTTACTTGTGATCCTTTTTCCAAAAGGTTGACAAATACCACCACAAAAACAAAGTAAATTAGTGAAATACTTAAAAGATAAGTTCACATTCATAGAATGGCATAGAATAGAATAGAATAGAATCGTTTCTCTCCCACTCCAAATAAATGGAGGAGACCGAAAAAGATTACATTTTTATTCATGAAAAAAAAAAAAAAAAAAGAATTTTGGCTACAATTATTTCCTTTTTTTTTTTTTTTTTTTTTTTTTTTTTGTGTACTTACAATTTGTTGAACAACAACATCAATAAATGAATTAAGGGAAAGTGCTAAAAGGTATTAGTAATGTGAAAAAAATAATAATAATAATGAAAGAATGGATTTTTGAATATATATTATTATTTTTCTGTTTATATAGTAATTTAAGCATTATTATAGGTAATTTAAGCATTATTATAGGTGGATAATGTGCAAGGCTTGAGAAACCAAAATACGTCCAAAGTCTTAGCCTCTCTTGACTCAACAATTGACCCGATTTTGTTTTTGTCAATCGACCCCTCTTTTGCCACTACCACCACTTGGTGCTTGTTCTGCTCTTGTAGAATTCCTCTCTCCTAAGAGTCCATTTAAAAAAATAAAATAAAATAATCATAAATATATATAAATGAAATGAAATGAAATTATATCTGTCAAATAGTTAATCAATGTATAGATATGTGGCAAAGGTTTCCATACCATGAGCTTGGATTTGGAAGGGGTGGCGGCTTTTCTTGTGGCAGAAAAGCATTGAGGAGAGGGAGGATTTGTTCTAATTTGCAATAGATTCTCCTCTTTGCGCTTTACATTCTCCAAGTTCACAGAGATTGGGATGTTCTCTGTGTCCTCAGTTCTTCTGCACAAAAAACAGGTTACTCAAAATTTAGCCACCATTACAATATTCATCAATATATAGATATATTTATATATATATATATATATATATATAAGAGTACTACAATCTAGTGCCATTTATTAGCTCCTCATGGGGTCAATTCAATACAGTAATTATAGCACTATTGGTATATCATTATCCTTTTGAGTAGTCTACTTTTGGCTTTACACATTTCTGGCAAAACCCCATTATAGCCCCCATCTCTCCGAATGATTAAAAGGGATTCTTTACTTGTGTGCTTTCCAATTAAAAAAAAAAAAAAGATTTTTACTTGTACAATTATCTAATAATTATCATGCTTTGCCTTAATAATCATGCTTTTGTTGATTCACATGTGTTGTCAGATATGTAAGTTACTATACTATTCATCATTTTATTTCTGAAAAATAAGATTTAATAATGAATATTAATTCCAAGTTTTGCCTTCAATAATTGGGTTTGGGGGGTACTTTTTTTCTCGTCAATTTTCTTGTTCTCCTTTCTTCCTTCCTATCAAGCAAGCCATCATACCCACTAGATCACAGGTCCAAAAAAGCATACAAAGTAAGCGATCAAGTGTTTCCATATAGAGATTCATATACATATATGCATATATATATACACACACACACACACACAAAAGTAGGTAGAAGAGTAAACTTACTTTTTTCTCCTTAGCTTCTCCTTGAGAATGCTTCCCTGTATTTCTTGAAAAGGTTTCTCCTTCCCTTTCAAATTCAACTCACTCAACACATCACCTTTACTCTCCTCCTTATCCTTCTCCTTCAGCACCACCACCACATTCTCCTTTGCACTCTCCTCAGTTTCCCTCTCCTTCCCCCTCATCGCCATCCTCTTCAGCTCACTGCAGAACTCGGTGATCTGATTCAAAATATCCCTTCCCGCGAACAAGTTCCGCGCGGAGAGCGTGCTCTTCAGCCTCGGCGGCGGCGGTGGTGCTGGCAGCATTGCCTCATCGGCGGCCTCTTTCTTCTCCGCGCTTGATTTGATCGCCATCTTTAGGATTTTACCTTGGTGTTTATAAGGAGGAGTCGATAGATTCGGATTCTGGTTTTCTCTATTTTCATTGAATTTAGTGTTAATTGAATTTAGTAGCCCTCTTCTCTTCACCTTTGCTTCTCTGTTGGAATTGCATTTCAGTTATTAACAAAAGGATTAACTAATTAGTTGAAACATTCCAGAAAATGAACCAAATAAAGCACGTTTAATGAAAAGAAGCTGCTTTTTTTTTTTTTCCAACAGAAAATGAACCAAATTAGAAAGTGAACCAAAAAAAGAAACTTTATTTTTCTTACGTTTGGTTTCTTTGACCAAATGGAGAAATCTCGGAGACACCAGCTGGGCTTGCAAGCTTCACCAATGAGAAACAAATAAAGAAAATACATATCAAATCTAATAATTACAACAGCAAAAAATCTAAAGCATAAATCTTGATATACAGACACACACACACACACACACACATATATAATTAGATTTCTGTCGGGCAACAAAACAGAGAAAAATTGAATCTCAAGAACAAAAAACCACAACCCAGAAGAGGGGGGGAAAAAAAAAGAGGAAAAATCAAGAGAGGAGCAAAAATGAAACCTTTGGAGGAGTCGATTTGAGGAAATCTTGAACTGACTTTGGGTGATTGCAATCTGCAACAAGAAAATTATAGCTAAAATTAATATTAAAAGAAGAAAAGAAAGAAACCCAATTTAGTTGAATTTTGTGAGATCAAGAAAAGCAAACAAAAGAGTCAGTGTGTGTATATAAAGAAATGTGTATATGTGTGTATACATTACCGGGTCTGCAAAACCAAGATTCGTCATCGACAGGGTGGTCGAGAGGGGACAAGAAGTCGAACCATTTGGGGGCGTTGATGTGCTCGTAGAGCTCGTCTTCTACGAATCTCCACTCCAAGTTCTTCCAGTCGATTTTAGCGGGCTCCATTACACAACTACTGCTAGAGAGAGAAAGTGGAATGCCCAGAAAGAAATTGAGCCGAGAGAGTGAACACACAGAGAGAGGGAGCTTTCTTGGGGAGGTTGGCTATGAATTGGAGGGACGAAGAAGGATGAACGAAGATGTAACGGTTAGAAGGAGAGAGAGAGAGAGAGAGACAGAGAGATAGGTGAACGTTGTGGAAGAAAGGAAGTCTTGTTTTTTGTGACCGTTGGAGATCGGAGATTATTTATTATTTTATTTATTTGTTTATTAGAGCTTTGTCTTGTTCATAAATATGCTCTAGTCGCAAGGAGGTGAGACTTGGATTCTCTAAGGACGAAAACATTTTGAGGATATTGCAGTCGATTTTTTTCTTTTTCTTTTTAACTTAGGTGCGGGGATCCGAATCCTATACTTACTATCACAGTTATTTCTTAGTTCTTCTTTTTATTCTTTTTCTTAAGAAATAATTCTAATTAATTCTACATCATGTGTGAAAGAGTGGATTCAACTCTTATGTTATTTTATCTGAAAAAAAAACTCTTATGTGATTTTAATTCTTCTTTTCTATCGTTTTAATAATATTAAGACACAATAATAATAAAAAATATCTTTTAAATTATAACAACAATTAAAAAGACATATTAATTAAATAAGTACTAGAGGGACACAAATAAGATACAAATATGAACCGAATTTTAAAAAAGTATTCCTTTTAGTAAACCTCTTCATATGACTGTTAAATATGAATAAGAAAGTGTCAGTTTTACATATGTATATATTTTTTTAATATAATTTTGATCATAAAGTAAAACAATATGTCAATATATATATATATTATCATTTTTGTATTGTTAAAACACATTAAAATTACATAAGAATGAAAGAAATATTAAAATTTAATTGAACTCAATAAAGATCACAGTTAAGAACAATATTGTTAGAGTATTGTTTGAACTCTTAATTATTTTAGTTTAACACAAATTAAACAAAAAAAAAAAAAAGGTGAGAAGACTTGAATTCTATAACCTTACCATTAAAGTACGTACGGAATGATTACCAGCTAAAATCTGCCACCCAACAATTGGTCTCTAATTGAGAAATTTACGTATCCAATGCAATGTGGCATATTTGCTTTGTCCATATATAAAGTACGAACCAAGTATATAACAGTTCCATTCCACTTGTGAAGCTCACTGTTACTTTGACTCTACGGTAGGGTATCCTCACTGTGCTCTAACAAACACTTTTTTTTTTTTTTCTTGCGATTAAAAAAAAAAAAGTCAGTTCCATCTATGCCTTCACAATTTTAAGATCACTCATATTTTACCCTCTAAATTTTAAATTTAATCTCTTTTTACCTTTTTTTTTTATTTATCAGAATTTCAATTAAAAACATATAGAAAATAAAGAAATTAATCTTACTAAGTTCATTCTGTTAAGATTTTTATTAAAAACAAATGAAAAAATACTACATGATTGCACTTAACTCACTTTATTTTAATTGTTTTTAAGTTAAATTTTGATATAATGAGTAAAGTAAAGTTAAATTCAAAGTTCAAGGGACAAATTAAGAGTCATTAAAGTTTAGGTTAAAGTTTAGGAACATAGACAAGAATAATCCAAAAAAAAAAAAAAAAACAGAAGTCTGAGGGAAAAGATGACAATTACACAGCAATCAGGGTCCAAATGGGAACTCATAATTCATCTTTCTTTCCTTTGGTCATATTCTGAAACTTGTGAGCTCAATTACAAGAAGTTAAAAAGGAGTGAAATGGAACTTAAAATTAACAGAAAGGATATGAAATGAAGGAAAAGACTATCTACCCATCACCTAGCCGTTAACTATGTGTACAAAAAGAAAAGGAACCAAATTTAGCAAAGAAAAATGAACGACATTAAATTTCTCTTTTGATGCTTTACTACCTCGATTCGTGGCCAAATACCTCGACATTGCAAACTGGGCATATCTAAACAGATTAGGAAAAAGAGAAGGATGTAAAACATTGGAAAGAAAATTAATCTAGGAAAGGGACACTCGGAAAAATGAAAATTGCGAGGATATGAGGAAGTTGAACCTTGCTGATGGTGAGCCATTTGCTTATGCACTCACTATGGTATACATGCTTGCATGGCAATTTCATTTGCTTATCCCCTCTTTTGTACCTCATCTGGCAAATTACACATCTGTTTTCACAAGAGAATTGCTATAAGTAAATTGTGAAAGGTAAGGTGAAAATCAAAGGGAAGAAAGAGTGGAAAAAGCAATGCCTCTTCGTGTTACTACTATGAACAATGCAAAAGAAAAGTGTCCTCACTAGAGGTTAACAAGACTTTTGATCAAGAGTATATCCTTAAAATGAGAAAATCAAATTCTTGTCCCAAAACTCCCTTAGATAAGTTCCTATAACAGCTTAAGTTTTGTAGTAGAAAGATTTGAAATGAAGATGATCATATTATTCAGAGTCGAAGAAGAAGGCTGCTGATCATTTCAGTTCATTTGACCAATGAGGACAACAAACGCGAAGGAAAATATTTGGTGAGATAAACAACTTTACTGCTCGGATGAATTAAGTGTTGCCATCAACTAAACATAGAGTGTTTCAGTGTGAGAATGTTACCTCTCTCCTGCTTTTTTTCTTGAGAAAAAGTTTCCAAACTTGCACTTTGAGGTCGGAAGCGAACTAATAAGTTCCTCGGAAAGACCTCGACTTTGAGTACCAACTGCCTCACCCAAGTCAAGTAATTCCTAACAAACAGCGAAACATAAAACATACTCAAGAACACCCATGTAAACTATACTGCTGAATATCACCGAACAACAAAGAGATCGATGCTAAAACTGTGGCTCGAATAAAATATAAAATTACTATCTTGTGAGTAAGATTATTGGAGATTGTGTGTATAACAAACCTCGTAGGTCATGATATCAGGATCTATGTTGTCCTGCCATAAGACCTGTGGCAATACCCGAGCAGAAAATATACTTGATTAGTCTTCAACAAATGCATTCCACGAGCAGAAAGAATAGTAGTTCCACATGTATAACTTGTGTGTTCTCCAAATTAAAGTAAGAAAACTTGCATATCTGTGCGACAATACTACTTAAAGGAACAAGCATTACGCATTGCTTGTTTGCAATCACATGAGTTCCGAAAGGCTAGTTCCATACCTGGGAAGTATCTGTACTTTGGTTGTTTGGAGTATCTACAGAAACACAACAAGATTTTTCTCATTAGAAAGATATCAATACAATTTTATCACCATTCAAACATAAATGATTTTTTTTTTTTTTTTTGAATTAGTACAACTGCTTCACCACCATACTTGGAATTAGGCTTTTAGGTTTAGAAATAACCAACACCACTTGCAAAACGCAAGAAACACAAACTGTTCTCTCATTTTCAATTACAATCACTTCAACAGAATGTAGATTAGGACAGTCGGGTATAGTGAAGACCAAATCTCATATAGTAAAACGAGAGTTTGGACTAACATTCTTCAGGTGTGGCATGACCTTCTGCATCGGCATCGGCAACGGCATCGACATCGGCATCGGCATCGGCATCGGCATCGGTATCGGCATCGGCGTCCCCTCCAGAATGCAAGTCAGTGGTTGGAACCTCTTCTGTGGTGATCATCGGAGGGTATTCCCAAGCTCTCCTGCTGATATCCATTCTTGGCAAATGATCATTTACCTCATAAGGACCATAGTAAGAAGTACTACTTTCAGGCCCAGAGAATCCAAATTTGTATGAATTCATGTTCATTGACCAGTACAAACTTTCCTGGACAGGCAACATATACAAAAGCAACAATTTCATCATAAGATGTCGTATAAGATCACCACCACAGTGCTAAAAAATACTTCATAATTTACCAAATTGCTAGACTAAAAGCTTGGTTTCAGTCTAGCTAAAACATAATTTTAGGTCAACAGTAACTAGTCCTACCTAAGTGCATACCATAAACACAAGAAGCATCAAGACATTTTTGAATCACCCCACATACATTTTTCAAGAAACATATCCACCACAAATAATGACGTGGACTATAAGGACATTTATGTGCCAATTTTAAGAAAGTTCTCTGTACAATTAGTACTACTCTAAATCATTAAATATTACGTAAAAAGAAGTAAATCTATCCGTACAGGCACAGAATCACTACTACTTACAAGGCGAAACAAAATTTATTAATTAATTATACATTAGAAAAAGTCAAAATAAATGTGCCAGTACAAAAACAACAACCACCCAACGTCCTTGCATTGATCCAACACCAAAAACCTCACATCTAATCAGTGCCAAAAGCAAGAACAAGAAAAGCCCAGGTTTGGATATCTTTTGACCTGTGTTTTTCCAAGAAAGAAAGAGCAAAATGCATATATATACACATATAAATTGTATATTTGTATGTATATATCAAAAGTACCTGATCATGGACATGACCCGGAATATGAGCATAGCTCAAAGGGACATGTGTAAGGCCTTCGAAGAAGTCCATGAAGCTCTCAGTAGCGGTGTATGGAAAACCGGTGTCTATGTAATGCACTTCCATTTGTCTGTTTCCATTCATTTTTCACAAACTAGATTCCCATATAACAAGCTACAGCATATATAAATAGAAATCAATATAAACTCATAAATAATCGACAACAGTAGATTCAAGTAAAGGGATAATAAACTTTGGAGGAAAAAGAACGTAAAAGAAAAAAAAAAAAAAAAGTTCAGAACTTTGAAGATTAATAGTAAAATTCATAAATGTCTAACCTTAGTTTCCTGGGTTCTAGTCTCATTCCAAAACTGATTAGTACAGGCTAATTATCAAAGATTTTATAAGCAGAACCTGCGGAAAATTTTTTTAAAAAGTGAAAAAGAGTGTTTTTTTTAATACCCAAATTTGTTAACATTCTGGATGAAGAAGGAATCGTCTACTCACCAAAAAAAATAAAAATGAAAAAAAGTAAAATAAAAAAATTGAAGCTTCAACTCGTAGTCTTCTTAATCCCGGTTTTGGCTGCATTGAAAAATACACGAAGTGAGACAAAAAGAAGACCAAAAATTTTACATCATTTCGTATGGGAATAAAAGAAAAAAAAGGGAAAATATTTCTTCCAAATTTTCTTCCTTTTCTGGGGAACCAACAAAATAACAAAAGACAAAACAAAAAAAAAATTTTGGTATTCGGTACCTCGAAGAAGCGAAAATGGATTCACATTATTCTACCGAACTTCACCGAGAAAATCTGAGAATCAGAAAGAGAGAGAGTGAGAGTGAGAGTGAACAGAATGAGTAATTACGAGGAAGAAATTATTGAATAATGCGATGGAGATTTAAAGCACGAAAATGAAGCGAAAACGAAAAAGAAATTTGAATTGGAAGAGAGAGAAAGAGAGTAGACATTGATGAGGGTGGTGGAGGGGAGAGATTGAAGGAACTTCAAACCAACAGGTGTAGGGAATACTGCATAGCTCTCTCTCTCTCCTATCTCTCTCTCTCTTCGGTCTGTGTCGAAGAAGAAGAAGAAGAAGAAGAAGAAAGAGAAACGCAATGAGAATGTTAGAGAGAGAAAGAGAGAGAGTTTAAGAGCAAGAAAGTGAGAGTGCTTTAATGGCTGCTTCTTGTTGTTGTTGTTGCTGCTGCTCAGTTGGAAGTTTCTCTCTCTACTCTCTCTCTCCACTCTCTAATCCAATTTTCTCACTCTTCCAGTCTTCTTGTTTTTGTCTGCTTTTATTATATTATATTATTTTTTAATTGCGCTGTTTCAGAGACATCTACGCCAATACGCCACCTTTAACGGATTCCTTACGACGTCGTTTTGACTGTCCTTAAATAAATCCTTCTCTACTAAAATTTCTAATGGAAAAATTAGGTAAATAAATATATTTTTAATTCTTACATTAAGTAAATGGTCGGATTAATTTTATTTAGAAAAATGCCCTCAATCTTTGATTAATTGTGGATTAAATGACTATCAATAAGTGAAAAAATATATTAAATTTGGTCAATAACTTATTAACCATATCAATTAGTGATTGATTTATTAATATTTTTTTAGAAAAAAAATGATTTTTATCAATAAGTGAAAAATAATATTAAATTTGGTCAATAACTTATTAACCATAATCAATTAGTGATTGATTTATTAATATTTTTTTAGAAAAAAAAATGATTTTTTTTCTCTAATTTTACAAAACTTCAGCTATTATTAATAAAATTCTTAAAATAACATTTGCCCCCATATCCTTTTTTCATAGGGGAACAAAATTTCTAAATTATGTGACTGTCTAATTTTATTAAAACTATTTTTTTCAGTGAAATAATTTACAAAAAAGTGTAATAATTATGATAAAATCAAGTATGAAATTACTACTATAATATATATGCAATCACAAATAACATAACTATCATTGCCCTTAAAAAAAATTTAAAAAACTTAGACAATAAAAAGTTTGGCTATTTATTCAAATAGATTTTTTTTAAAAAAATCACATAATCTTTCCTATGAAAAACATACCCGGTAACCAATATGATTTAAGAAAATTTGAGCCTTAACCTACTAAGGTTAGGTACTTTTTTCATTCTTGCGAAACATTTTTCTTATATTTTATACAGAATAATTTGAACATAAATTAAAAAAAAAATTAAAAACAGGTACTTTTTTCATTCTTGCTAAACATTTTTCTTATATTTTATAAAGAATAATTCGAACATAACATTTAAAAAAAAATAAAAACAGAGAGATATATTACTCGTTTGATCTCTAATTTTATTATGAAGTTGTAATTTAATTTCCAACCCCCTCCTTTTTTTTTGTGGTTAATAGGTATATAAACTCTTTAAAATGATGCAAAATAATCCTTTTATATCACAGAAAAAAAATTGGAGGTTCAACTTATGATCTATTTCGTCTAATTTGTAACCTTTTTAGTAAAACAGATCAAATTGTATCATTCTAAAAAGCTTAAGAATCTTTTAACTAAAAAAAATCGTAAACATCGTAAAAAGATTACAAACAAAAGGAGTAATTTAAGAAAAATAATAATAAGAACAATAAAGAAAGTTTTATTTTATTTTATTTTTTTTTGGGGGGAAGGAAAAAAAAGTGAGATGGGTCTGTCAATGGATAGGATATATATAGAGGGGAGCGTGAGAAGGTAAAAAAGCCGATTTCACAGCCGGTGGGGGAACTGTGGTGGCCGCAATATTTAGCTGCAATTTTGCAAAAGGGCCTGTGCCCACAACCCCCCCCCCCCCCACACACAACAAACAACCAGCTCTGTTCAATCTCTGCCGTACACCTGGACAATCTTCAACCACCAAAACCACCCCCCCGGCCCCTTCTCTAATCTAAATAATCCATTTAAATATATATATATATATATATTTATGTATATGAATTAATATGTTATGTTACAGAACATCTTAAACAAAATCAACAAAACAACATTCCACAAAAGGCTTTATTTGGTTCCCTACCAACCACAACTTCTCTGAACCTTTGACCAGGTTCAAATATTAGGTTAATGCCTTTAAGAAAAACAATATATGTCTATATATATATATATATATATAACTGGGTAAATCTTTAATAACTTCCGCTTAAACTCATTAATAAGACTCACACTCAAAATATTCTAGTTTACACGCATCTTTTAAGAATAGTCTCAATGCATGTACTATTAATACATATGTGCAACGGTTATGATATCTTTCGATTTTCATTTCATATAATTAATGTAAGAGTAAAACCGAACTCTTCTTTTAAATTGAATAAAACCAGGTTCTTTTAACCGGAATTCAAGGAAATGATGAACTATGTTTACTTTATAAGCATTGGCAACAGAAATGTGTGTAATTAGACATACAAAATGTTAATTGGAAAGCGGGGTTTGTTTGTAAAGATGAGATTAGGATTTCAAAAGAAGTTCAAAGATTAGTTGTCGTCCAAAATGGGTCCACCTCAAAAGCTTTTATTGTACACAAAATAGAAGAAAGTCCTTGATGAGCTGATCCTTTTCACAGTAAACAGATCGACAAAATAAATAAATAAAACACTAGTAACCCTCTCTATGGCTGTCCATTGCCGGCGCCGTATGGCTTTTTCTGCACTTATATAGTTATGCATACATGTTACCTATAAATATACATATAGATATATACGTATATGTGAATATATTATGGTTGTGATCCATAAAAACTGCCGCAAAGCATTGTAGAGCAGTGATGAGGACCATAGAATTGAGAGCAACACAAAATCCGAGCAAAAAAAAAAAAAAAAAAAAAAAAGAAAAGAATTGAACAATTTGAGCTGCTAATTATAGAATAAGTTTCATTATAGTTAGTCGATAGAATTTTTTTGGTGAATAGCTAGTCGATAGAATTATAGAATATTTTGATATTATTGCGATTTAATTTCACTGCACTATATGGCAAAAATTTTTCTTAGAATAATAAAAAAGGGACAAAAAAAAAAAACTAATTGGTACTAGCAATTTATTTGGTCTTCGAATTTGAACTAGAAATCCCACCAAGGATAACAACTATATATATATATATATATTTGTTTTAATATCTCCCTTGCCTATTATATGTTGTTTATGTTATGTATAGAGACTAGAGTTGTTCTCTCTCTCTCTCTCTTTGTGCATGGAGAAATGAAGCATAAATAGGGACCACAATGAAAAGAAGAGAAGCTATATGCTTGATATAATAAATGATTAAAAATAGGAGGTCTGTTCAAATTAGGTCATAAAAGAGGTAGCCATATACAACGACTAATGTTAAGTCTCGTCAGACTCATGGGACCATAATAGATGTCCTAGTTTGCAAGCAAGGAATTCCACTCTCTCTCTCTCTATATATATATGCGCACACACACACACACATATATGTATGTATACTTATGTTTATTTATATATGCAAGTATATGTTAAAGCAAATTAAGAGAGAGGGAACATAGAGAAGCATGTTATACATGAGTATAAATGATCAGGGTTTCCAAAAGCTAGTCAAAGTTTTAACAAAAAGGAGAGAACATAACATCTTAAGCAGGATAGTGGACAGCGTTTTTAGTTTTTTTTTTTTTAATTGAAAAGAATGGAAAAGCACTAAATATTCTAAAGGGATATGTTGTAGTCAACTTCATAAAGTGAGATTTAGATTACCCCAGTTAGATATATTATTGGTTGGAATGATGATAATTGTGTTTTACAAGCTAAAAAATGTTCTTTGTTAAGGGAAGTTGGAAGTTGGAAAATTTGAAAACACCACTGATGCTAAACCGCAAGCTAGTAAGTTTATATGAAACATGTTTGGAGGCATCACCGGTGCTAAACAACATCAATAATAAAAGGTGAAAAACCCTCTGTCTTACCCACCTTCTGGATGGTGATCAACACCACTGGTGTTTCTTAGCATTGTTTTTTGCACGTTTGCATGGACATGAAAATGAATATGCAATGGAAAAGGAAAATAAGGATACTTGGAAGAGTTGAGTAATGACTTGGAAAATTACAAGCTGCCGTTGTCAACTTTAACAAACCCATGTTTTCAACACTTTCTTTCCATTCTAAAGCCAGATTTCCTTTCTACAAAAGATGTGTTGTGAGCTTGCCACAATTCAACAGAATCCAACAAGGGTTGATCAAATTAAGCATGCATCAGACAAGACCAAAATACCATCCATATTCGGTGGGGTGTGCACGCCCTTCGTACCATTTGAGTGGTTTTGCTGTTATCTAGAGCACTTCTATTTGTTGCAAGTAGAGTAGATTTTACCGTCAAACTATGAGAGCATTTGATAAGGCTAAAAACACTCCTCCCTCAGACATAATGAAAGGAAAACCGAGACTCAAAAAGACAGCTTTTAAAAAAAAATAGTAGAATTTGAGTGAAAATAGGACTACATTAACAGAAACATTCGAAAAGGACTTGCACAAGACACATACTGCCAGCATCAGAATTTCTAAATTTAAATCCCTGCAACTTGTATAGCTTAAACTCCAAAATGTGTAAGTGGCATTTCCACCACTCTAATAATAAAACTCGTATTAAAACTCATTTCCGAAATAAATTCTGAGTTTGTTGGGATTAACTCCCCCTAATGAATTATTGATTGAAAATTTTTGCCGAAATAAGGTCTTAAAACTCAACAAAAGATTTCATCACCATCTACCCTTAAATCAAAATGGCAGACGATAAACATTAAGCACCACCAGATCCATATTTCTTGCCCAAGACGACAACCTGCAACTTATCATAACCAGCGAGCACACCAGCACCAGCAACAGCACGAAGAATGTTAGCACCAGCACCCTTGAAGAGAGACTTCGCACCCTCATTCTTCAAGATCTGAGCAAATGCGTCCAAGGAGCTCTTGTACTTGACTGCTTCACCAGAGGTCATCATCATTCTTCTACGAACGGTGTCAATTGGGTAGGAAGCAAGACCAGCACCATTGGTAATGAGCCAACCAAGGGCAAAGCTAGCGAAGAAACTATCCTGTGATCATCAAAAGCAAGAAGTCTCATGTTATACTTTTAGTCAAACACAATGTGCATCCAGAATTTTTTCATGATGAAAATTACTAATCTTCATTTGGTAGCGACCATCACTGTCATATCACCGAATACAATCAAGAAACAGAAATTGAAGAATGATCAGCAAACCTGTAAGTCTCCAGTCAGAAGCACTGGCTTCAGGGAATCGTACATTCCGAAGTAGAGACCACGGTACACAATGATACCAACACAAGAAATGTTGAACCCACGGTAGAGACCGGCAATACCATCTGATTTTAACGTCTTCCGGTACACATCAACTAGACCATTGAATTGCCTTTCTCCTCCCTTCTTAGCAGCCTTCGCATCGTTAGCCAAACGTGTACGGGCATAATCCAATGAATAGACAAAGAGAAGAGAGGAAGCACCAGCAGCACCTCCAGAAGCCAAGTTACCAGCAAACCACTTCCAATAACCATCTCTGTCTTTCTTGAAATTGAAAAGCCTCTTGAAGTAATCCTTGAATGCAAAGTTCAGGGCCTGGACACAAGTATCCAAAATTTTAGAATCATTCATTTGCGCAATCACTAAGATAGAAAAAGAACATGGTTAAATCACAAACCTGAGTGGGGAAGTAACGGATAACATTAGCTGTGTTCCCTCTCCACAATGAAACAAACCCCTCATCCTTGATTGTTCGCTTGAAGCAGTCACCAATACCCTTGTAGGGTTCCGAGAGCCGACCACTTTTAATCATCTCATCTTGGTTCTGAATCAAAAGTTTAACACGCTCAATCGGAGCAGCAGCTGTTTTGGAAACAGCAGCAGAAACTCCACCCATTAGAAAATCAACGATAAATTGGCCTTTCTCTGCCGGGGCTTGGATGAAGATTGGTGATGCAGCTGATGAAACCCTGGACAGATCTGTGGTAGCTCTGCAGGCTGGCACAGTCGGATACTGCAATGCAGCATTAGAGTAATTGCCGTATGCAGCAAGCCTTTGGTACATGGCAGGATGTTGGAAACCTACGTCTCGGGACAGGCTAGAGTGGTGAAGGAACTGGCCTGATACCTTTTGCATGATGGTGGGCTGTTGCGTGTTATCCGCCATTTTGACTTTCCCTACAAGAACACAAACACTTGTTTCCAATAATTCAGACAACAAGGAAAGCCAAAAAGAGAAATGCACCTATTTGTAATCCGAAATGATATGTGGATCAAGACTACCAATGAAACAACAAAATAAAAGACCAGATAAAATGTCAAAAACGCGTCCCATTAAAAAAAAAAAGGCATAAACTTCAAAAAAAAAAAAAAAGCTCCCTCTATCAAACACTAAAATTGAGAGAAAACCACAAGTGGAAGGGGTAAAAACCAAAATTTTACTTACATGAGTTTAAGACAACCAAACTTATTTCATTCGTATAACACATCTGACATGATGCAAAACCAAATGGGTTTTTAACCTTAAACCACAGCACACCCATCCATTTTTTCAAACAGTAGAATTTCCTAAAGATCTCCGTTGATGGTAATACGCACCAAAATGAAAATACTTGTGTAGTAACAATGAGATTCTACAATTTCCACCCAAAAAAAAAAAAAGGAAGAAGAAGAGAGATTATACTTGTTAGGATAATTGTAAATGAAATTCAGTTCCAACCATTCGAAAACTAAAATTAAAACGCAAATCAAAATCACGTGGTCCAAGAAATGCATATCAGATCTAAACTTATCGTCACCAACAAATCCAATAACAACCATGGAAATCTCAAAACTGAAAAAAAATAAGAATCTAGATCTGATAAAACAAAGCAAGCACATTAAAAAAGGAATGTAAAAACAAGTTTAATCTGCCAGAACAAAGCTCAACACACCAAAAACCAGATAAAAAACTCACCCAAGGAAATGCTTAGGGAAACAAAAATCAAACTTCAATAGACCCGGGTAAAATTTATCAGAAACAGAGAGAGAAATAAGCGAAATCGAACAAAAAGTTGAAGAATCGGAGTGTTACCTTTGGAGAGCGAGTGGAGGCTGCGAGGGTTTTTTCGGAGGGTCCCCGTCTAGAGAGAGAGAGAGAGGAGATATTTCTGTGAGGCGGAGACGAAGCTTTCAAATGGGCGAAAAGTGGCATTTTATTGTCTGACTGATGAGTCCTTCAGGCCTAGCACGTGGACGAGTTTAATTGGTTATATACCAAATCGATTTTTGTCTGCTGCTACAGAGGAACTTAATTCAGTTAAGGAGCATGAGAATGATGTAATCACCGTTTATCCGATGGTTCTGCTTCTTACTGTGTATGGACGGCTGTGATTTTCGTGTAATCTTGGTCTCCATCTCAATAGAAGATTCGGCTAGCCCATTTCCCTTGGGCTGGGCGGATTCTTTTGTCGGGCCATTACCAGTTTTGAAAAGAAATAAGGAACCATTTTGGCCCAGTATATATGTTTATATATATATATATATATATATATTTTTTTTTTGTAATGTGAACAGTGAACTTTAGGATGGACATTTGACTTAAGTGTAAAACTTAGGGGAAAACACCTGTATAATACAAACTTCATTATGATACAAAAAATTTAGAGATCATTATATCAATATATTACAAAAAATTTATACTAGATTAATATAATACAAACTTCATTCCAATCAAATGATCCGCAGTTGTCAATATATCTCGTGGTAACAAAAATGTATTGTTCTGAGATATGTCTAGAAGTTCATTTTTATTATGTTCATAATTGATTATTAATTTTTAGATTTTTGTTTTTCCTTTTTTAAATGTTTTTATTTCGTTGTACAATTCTTTTGTGACTGAAAACTCTATTTGTTTTCTTCTTCAATAGAAAGGGGAAGAAAGTCTTTAGATATTCACGATTTTAAGATACAATCAATCGAACGAATTGATCCCTAGATTTTTTTCTTTTTTTTTCTTTTTTTTAATTTAATATGAATTTTGATACCGCACTACTCTGCATGGTCCCTTCCCTTCAATTGAGAAAAAGATAATTATTATGTTACATAAGCAATATTAGGGCTTGAAAAAGGCCCATTCTTTTTCTTTAGTTTATTTATAGTTTTATTTTTTAACTAATATAAGATTTAAAACTCAATAATAATGAATGCCACATGAAGTAAGGTACATCTAGATGTAAGTCTTTTCGCAGAAAACCTGCTTTTTTTTTTTTTTTTTCTTTCCTACAGTTGAGGAAAGGTACTTTTCTATTAATTTTATATTAATTTTGCAATCCAATCGCTCTATTGATTTTGAAAATTGAATCAAAATTAATTAAAATTTATATCATGTTGGTCAAAAATAAAGAATTGTGTCATGTTGATCAATAGATTAAAAAAATATGGTTATTTAGATAATTTTCTCTGGAAAGAATTACTGCTTTATCAATTTTTTTTTCCTATATATATATGTATCTCATGATTTTAAGTATTGAAGTAAAAGCAATGCAACGGAAAATGGCAAAAAAGAAGAACAAAAATGAAAATTTTATAAAATATGTATTTATTTACTCTTTTTTTTTTTTAGTTTGTACACTCAAAAAAAAATTTCTGTTAGAAATATGCGATTTTTAGTTCAATTTTAAGTGAAGTAAAAAAGGGACACAAATATAAAAGTCTATAAAGAGTAACACACCTCTTTAGGAATGTCTACGGCAAGACATGTTGGAAAAATACATATACACTCATTGATCAAACGAGTATAACAAAATAAGGTGGTATCCAGACGTTTATACCCTAATTGTAGGAACATTACTCCAATTTTCCCCAAAAAAAAAAAAAAAAAAAAAAAAAAAGTGCATAGGACTTGGGACTTTTAGAAGTTTGGACGGTCAGCCATTGGGCCTTCTACTCTTAGGCTTTTGGTTTTGGGAAGAGTCCTAAGCCCCCAAAAGTCCAAACAGATATGCAAAGTGAAGGGTCCCTCAAAATGGACAACCAATCCAACCATATTCAAATGGATTGAACTATATGGATGGATGGATGGATTCATTTCATTATTTATCTCCGAATCTCATGAGCGCCTCTAATAAGACCGAATACGATGTCACTTTTGAGTTTTCTCTTATGAGAAAAAAAAAAGAAAAAAGAAAAAAAGAAAAGAAAAAGATTCATTTATTGAAACCTAGAGACAAAGTCCGACTGAGAAGCTGGAGCTAGAAACAAAAGGGAGGAAATAATAGCACTATACCGTTACTGCCATTAATGTCATGGTGATGGGGTTCCATGGCCCATTGACATCAGAGAATATGGAATTTGCTTTTCTTTTCTTTTCCTTTTTCTAGTGTGGCTATAATAATCCCTAAGGAAATATATAAATATATATATATATATATTAATTTTTTCACTATATTCGCGGGATATGCCGCTTTCGATAAGGGAAGTGTCACAAATATCAGTCCTTGGTTCTTCACTATGTAGGATTTTTGGATAAGCTCCTCCTTTTGAGGTCATCTCTATTTTTACTTTAAATTTATGGATATATATATTAGAAATACTCCACTGAACTATGACTCGTGTTACACTTTCTCCTCCTATCCACTTCCTGACCTTATGACCTTATAAAAAATGTAACAGTCCTCCCTCAATCGAATTCCGAACGAGGTTCTGTTGAATTTTGGAGACAGTCGTTGGCTTTTAATTGAAATAAATTAATAAATTCCCTTACGTTTTTTTGTGTGGAAGATTGCAATTTTTTCCTCACCAAAGTTCTCCAATTTCACTATTTTACGCAATACATTACAAACATGAATTTGTCCCTTGAAGACTCTCCTTTCTCTTGTTGAATCGGTGGGAAATTGTTCACAAAATTTACATGTATGTATGCTTTTTTTTCATTTTTTTTTTTTCATCTACATGATGATTACATGTTCTAACTCTTTCCTTCTCAATTATTTGAGTTTCTCTCCCAAGAAAAAAAGTAGAGAAAATAAGACATGGACACTTTTGATGGGGAAAAAAAAAAACCCAGCAGTACTACATAGTTTTAAAACCATTAAATTCCGTTAAATTTATGTACTCTTTTAATTTTGGTATATCTCTAATGAAATCGAACGGTGCAAAATGCATAGTAATTCTCAATATGCGAATGAATGCATGTATATGTATAGAAGAATATATAGTACGATTGCAGTAGGTGCAGACAGAGAACAAAATGCTCAAAAAAAAAAAAAAAAAAAAAAAAAAGGAGGGGGGGCTAAAAGAATCAAGAGAGAGCTGTCTCCGTCGTCTTTTACAATAGGGATGCTTCAATGAAAGGTCCATTGTTCTGTCACACTAATATCTTCACCATGACCACCTATAATCTATTCTATATGACCCTCCAAAGGTGGGTAAATACTATTAAATTTACCTCTTTCTCACAAACTATAGTTATTTTGGTATTTAATATGTGTCGGATGCACTGAACAATATTATATGTTACAGAATATTTGGTATTCAATCTCATTCCAACAGTGGCATGACAATGAAATGAATTTCATTCTCCCAAAAAGAAAAAAAAAAAAAAAAAAAAAAAAAGAGATTAGAATTTGTGTTTTTTACCATATGAAATAATGTAATAGATTTTGGATGGGTAAATAAAAAGATGGGGTAAAAAAAAAAATGGAGACAGGGCAATCCACGCTTAAATGAGAGAGAGAGAGAGAGAGAGAGAGAGAGAGAGAGAGAGGGAGGAGGAGGCTGACAGATATCAGAAGAATGCGGTGGAATTGATAGTTTGCTCTGTTTTTCATGCAGAGAAGGCAATAATTGCACTTGTTGAAGTAGAAAATAAATAAAATAAAGAAACTTAGCAAACAGCTTCGGTTAAGGAATGGACCAACTTGATTGATGTGGCTGTCCAGGACCATTTCACCCGTCTCTTTCTCTCTACAATCCATTGCCCCCTGCAGCTAACATATATTTATATTTTATCTATATACACACATATATGATACAGAGAGTTTTTCTACCCCTTTTTTTTTTTTTTTTTTTTAACTAGAGTTTTTCTACTGTCCCTTCGATAGGACGTTCTTAAGACGTAATATAAGTGTAACATCAAATGAGTAAAACGTAAAAGTATTACATATAACTAAAAAAAATATATGTAATATAACATATTAATAATATGAAAGAACTATTTTGCATCGTAATATATAAAAGAAATATATGATTTTTATTGACAATATAAATTTTTTCAGTTCATTATATATTATATTACATTTTTCTGTAATTACTACACTTTTTTTTCCGTTTTAAAAAAATAACACACATTTAATATTATGTTAAAGATACGTGGTTGCTTGTATAGTTTAACAGTAATATCACATTTGATTTTACTTAGATGTATAGTATTCGAATCCCTCCACTTCAGTTAAAAAAAAAAAAAGACACTTCATGTTATGTTGGAAGGATTTTTTTTAAGTAGCATATATTTCGAATTACATAATAGGTCATTGAAAATAGTACTCTCCTTTCATTACTTAGTTATTTTTAAATCGATAATTTTTTTTAATTTTCTTTTAATGCAATTCGATTCAATTTTAGCGTAATCTAACTGCCGAAAGTTCACTAATATTTATAAGATATTTTTGTTTCTTATTTTCTTCTATTATTTATACATGTATGTGTATGTGTGTGTGTGTGTGTGTGTGTGTGTTAGGTAGATAGACGTATATTGTTCAGTGAATGCACAGCTAGCTAGGGACCCCATGTATAGTACATGTGGCCATTTAGTTAGATCTTGGTTAGGCTGCTCTGTCGAAAAAGAGAGTCGCAGAAAGTAACCACTCATCTGCGTACTGCAAAATTTTTGGTAATTTTGCACGCAGTGTGTTTGAGTGCATCCTTGAACTTAAACAATGGGAGGGGGAATATAAAATATATATATATATATATAGATGTATATACATATATGTGCATATGTTTGTATCTATGTGTGTGTGTGTATATATATATATATATAGAGAGAGAGAGAGAGAGAGACTTTAATCATAAATGATAATGGTAGAAGACAATTGGGCTATGGGACGGAATAATTGTTATATTTATTCTTCAACAGTTAACGATTTAGGATTCACATGATAAGAATCTATGTTACAGGTATTTAACTAGTACAATGCGGCCAGCAGACTATTACATTTGGGACACGTTTTGTGCACAATATATGATTCAGGCGAATAAGACTGAATGCTTTATTTGATGAGTAATTTTAAAAAGAATGGACTGGATAAGAATTCATCCAAAACATGACTTAATTTTTAGAAGGGTATTTGATTATTGCCTACAAGAGAAGAGGATTAAAATGCTGGTCTGTGCACTGATATCAAACATAGAATATTATTAGTTAAAATTCAATCATATTCTTTCCTATATATATATATATTCCAATCTAATACATGATTAATGTTATCCTATATATCAAACGGACCGTTAATATACATATATTGTGTATGTATAATTACATGTAATATACATCTCAGTTAATATTACTATACAATTACATTGAAGCATAACCATATTTTATTTATTACATTACATGATAGAAAGGACGTCAAAAACAAATAATTAAGGAGCTTCTTAAAGAGAGTAAGGGTTCGTTTGGATCGCAGGTTCAGTTTGAGTTGAGTTGAGATTTTTAAGTTTGCATAGTAAATTTTGTTGACTTTTTCAGAAAAGACAAAAAACTTTTTCAGAAAAGACAAAAAACATGATGAGATTTGAGTTGTTTAGTTTGAGTTGAGATGGTGAGGCAAACGGATGCTAAATCTTACAAGGGAACAACTTCTACCGTGGTTCATGATCTTTTCATAGGATGACAATTTCACCTTTTATTTTCGAACCCGTCTTAAACAAGGGGATAAATCCAATCTAATCGAATTTAGAGTTTTTAAACGAGTAATTAACAGATTGATCATCACCCATCCAAACCCACGCTACCCTTTGCCATCTCTATAATGGATTATGTAAACAGACTGTTAGATTGGATGTGATAAAGGCAAATGCATAAATCCAAAATAAAAAGAAAAATGGAAGTAAAAAAAAAAAAAATTTTTTTTTAGGTTGATTAATTTATGAAGGGCAATGGGGTCCGGGGATATAAGAAGGTTTCAGTACATGTTGTTGAGAACCAAATAAAAAGAGTAAAAGATAAGGGTGTCCCTTTCGTGCATTAATTAAGCGAAAGGGAACAAAATGCATTGCATGCATGGGGTGTTTGATGTGTAAGTTTGAGTTAAGATTTGTAAGTTTAAATAGTAAATTTTTTTGAATTTTTTTGAATTTTCAAAAAAGACAAATAATTTTTTGGGGAAAAAGATAAAAAAACATAATGAAAAAAGTACAGTTTAGTTTAAACAGAGCTTTTTGTCAAACAAGCCTAATATTTTTGGTGTTGTGTTTTTTAGAATAAATAATGAAATAATAATAATGACGTCATAATTGTGAGTGAACAGTGAGTCTCAATCATGCGCTTCTATTCATTATATATGTCATGCAGTTTCCACCTGTCAACCTCACATGTCGTACTACACCCACTCCTTTCCAACTCACAGCCCTTCACCCAATTTCTCCTTTTTTTTTTTTTTTTTTTGGCATTATAAGTTGTCTTCTTTCCTCTCCTAATTAACAGGGAAGAAGAAAATCTTCTTCCAACGATATGATACAATTTGTGCTTGATCATATATAATTACAATATATATATATATATATTATAATAGTATAATTACCATTCAAGTAGATAAAAAGTTTTCATAGAAATTATTGTAAAATCGAAAGAGTGAAGTTTTCATTCTGTAAATATTATACAATGAATTAATAATCATATCCAATTTTTAAAAACTCTCAATTGTTTTATATTTGTGTGCTTCTTGTTGACCGATAGCCACTCGATTGTTCGAGCGCATATTTATAAAATAAAATGAGAAATGATTAAAAACACAAAAAATGATTGTGACATCCTTAAAAACAAAAGATAAAATGTGATATTACAATGCACACCATTGAAATAGAGCAACATTTTTTTACTAAAGGACTGAAACAATTAACGAACTACATTTTCGCTAATAATATAAGGCGACCACTACATCTTCATCTTATTAATCAAATATTTCTCACACCTTAAATAGCTAATTTATCATCGGTACAACTATTACCTCTATATACAAAATTAAACTAAAAGAATAATGTTCATATTCTATTGGAAGATATAAATTTTATAGTTTCTAATGGAAAATGTACTATTATTTTTAAAAAAATATTTTAACTATTAAAAAATGAAAATTCAGAATTCGAACTCTGAATTACACACTCACGCACCCAATTAATCTTCTACTTTATAAATATCTCAACTTATATTCAATTACTCTACACTTCACCAAAATTAATTTTGTTACATGAACATGAAAGTGAAGTCCAAGTGGTTGGAACAATTATATTACAATTGGTTCCCACATATCATTTGGACTTATTGATGAAAAATCTGGGCCATTCATAAGCATATCTTTAGATATAATAATGATAATAATATAATGGGGGCAATCTCTAGAACCTTGGGTTGCAACCACATGCATGAAGGGGAACATGAGGCTTCCACAAATTAAAAGGCCCTCTTTTGCTTTTGTTTTTGTTTTTGTCTTCTTTTTTTTCTTTTTTCTTTTTTTTTCTTTTTTTAATTTTATTTCCCTTCCATATTCTAGTCTATAGAATACAAAAAGAACAATTTTATTTGGGAAACAAACAAAAGAGTAGTAATTTAATCTGGTCTTTATGGGAGTTCTAATTTGGGGAGGCAAATATATATGGTTGTTTGGAAACTTCAAAACAAGGCATGGACGGGCGGACATGGGAACTCAAAAATCTCGAGCTCGGTTTCCAACCACACACACACTCGTGCACTCTTGGAGAACATTAATTTATCACCCTAGACGACTCTGGTCAAAGGGAAAGACTGATCTTCTTTCTTTAATATTATATACAATTAATATATGACATATTATATGTATATATATATATATATATATTTTTTTTGTACATTATAGACGGGCTTCATAGAAAGTAATAGATGAATATATACATTGAGTAGTATTAGAAACACCAACTCTGCTATCAATTTTTGAATACCAACTCATGTGATATTGAGTTCTCATCTTTTTAACAGTATATGTTTTTAAATTATTGACAACTCACATATCACAAAAGATAATACTCAAAAATTAAAATAAGAGTTGGTATCCTTAACATTTTTCATAAAATATGCGCTTGTGTTTTTTGATCATAATTAGAAAAATAAATCACAATTTTCCTTTCATAATTATATGTAACCACTATTCTATTTTGTTAGTTCCTCTGTCCTTTTCTTTTGAGAGACATATAGGGGACTAAATACATTTGGTATTAATTGATTTAGTGAATATCATAATATTAATTTAAATTTCAGAGGGTGCTAATCATGAGGACAATTAATTAATGGTCGAGATCATGTAAAGAATCACAATCAATTAGAAAAGATTATGGCCTTCTCAGATTATGTCTGATGCGATATAGAGTTCAGTAAAATAACGATCCCCTTAGGAGAAAACAGCTTATGAAAACAAATAAAATCCTCATAAAATTATCGTTTACTTGCTTTTTGAAATTTCTTTTATATATATATATATATATATAATATACAATACTCCTTTTTTTTTTTTTTTTTTTTTTTTGGGAAAATCGTATCCTATATATGTTGCATTTAAATAGATAATTACAGTTGATCGATCTTCATGCACTTAATTTTAGAAAGGAATACAGTTTTTTGAGCATACCAATGAACTATACCAAACTATTGATCAAGTATTTATAAACCCCATTTCATCAAACACCAAATTGATTAAGTACAAAACAAGAGTGCAAGATTTAGGAAATGGAGTGTTTTCAAAATGGCGAATGGTCAATGTAGCTCCCCAAGAAATATTAGTAATTCGTCATTAAAAACGAGTTGTTATTATGGCTTGAGCAACTCTAAAAATATACCATGGTTACTTCTAGGAGAGATTTTTTTTTCTTTTTCTGAAATAATATTTAGCTAGATCAACTCAAATGAGTAATTTTAAGTCAACTAGAATATCATCTATAGTTAAGATATGATTTTTCCCAAGTAACCTCGTTTTGTTCAAGGAATAAAGTAATTGCTCTACTGTTCATCTCTTTGTCTACATTCACACAAGTAACGTTTTTACAGCTTAACTGCTGGGATTTCAAAATGACACTAAGAAATTATATTTTCTGCCATATGTATAGTTTCAATATACACAAACATACATATACATAGAATGTACTATAACTTGATCTTGAATTCCATTAGTCAAAGAATATGAATGATCAACCAAATACAAGGTTGTCCTGTTCCCAGCTTTTTCAGTAGTTTTCACCTATTTATATATATCTTCGCTGCCTACTATATATAATACAACTCTTCCTCATTTAACATTCTTCTCTCTCTCTCTCTCTCTCTCTTACACACAGCCACATTACATTATTGAACACATAGATAGATCATATAGAATAAATGCCATACGTGGAGTTAGAGAAGGATCTAGTACTTGAGAAGATGTTTCTCATGCTTTGTATATTGCAATATATTGCTCACTAATAAACTTTGTACATCACATATATATTAATTAACACAACTGATCACTTAATCAATTAAACACACACATTTAAATATATATATATATATATATAGATTTATTTGTATATATGTGTGTGTGTGTGTGTGTATATATATATATAGAGAGAGAGAGAGAGATTGCTTTATTTGGGCATCACTATCCTTGCCGGCTTCATTGCCGGAACTTGTTTTTTGACCACTAGCTTTTTGCAGTTGGCCATCGTTTTCACCCTCATAGTTTGAGCTCCACGCGTCAAAACAGTATTTATTTGCAAAAGCAATATGTATTATGCATTTGTTTCCAATATATATATATATATATGTGTATAGGTATGTATATTTTTGGGTATTTATGTGCTTACTATTGGTTCCACGTGTTGTTATGTGGTTAAATTGCTTGAAACTTCTATTGGTTCCTTTTGTGATTCTACAAAATTCTCTCTCTTTTCTTTTTCCTTCTAAAGTTCGATGCTAGAAGAACTCGAACTCAATAACTATTCATAGATTATATATATTTGTAGTCACCACAAATTTACACAATCCCTATACATAAGTCAGTTTAAAAAAAAAGTTATTTGCTTCAACAGATAATTAATATTCATTTATTGTTTTTCTGACTTTATATACCTAGAGCCTCTTGTACTAATTAAGAAAATTAAAGTTTGGCTACTTGAATTTTGGGTAAGAAATTATTGGAAGTTTTAAAGAACAATTTCACCATTTTGGCGTGTCCTTTTCTTTACTCTCTAATTCCTATTATTGAAAGGAGTATAATGACTATAACTATTTAAGTACCGTCATATTAATATAGTGTTTAATGAGCAATTTAAAATGCAAAACTGCCGACAGCTCCTTGAATATATGTATAAATAATATATATATGTAATATATTTATGGTCTGTTAAGATTTTGCTTTTTTGTTTTTAGTCCATCGAAGACCAAAAGAAAACGTCATAGTTTTTTGGTATGTTTTTAGAATCACACTTTTAAAAAAACTTTTTGTCAAAATGATTTTAAAAAAAATTTACAATCAATAAAAATGTTAGAATGAATCTTTTAATATCTTATTAAAACTCTGATGTAAATTTCAAAGTCTATTAAATTTTTTTTTTGAAAACCACATTTTCTTATTTTGATTGGAAACTTTTCTAGAGACAAGAAATTCCAAAAGTAGCTTTTGGAGCCAAGAAATTAAAAAAGAAAATCTAAAACACTCTGCCAATTTGACCCTAGTTATTTATTTGCTACAATTGTTAAATTAAAACAACCTTTTGCTGCTTATTAATAAATGATGTGATAAGTCACATCTATTTGTTCGCTCAACCTTCACCCCTCTAATTCTTAAATGCTCATATAGCATCATGTGCTATAGCTATATATATATATATATATGTATGTATGTATGTGCATATAGATATAAATATGAAAAGTCTTGTATTCGAACTGGATCCGACACTTGTAACTTTTTATTTAGAAACTTGTAATAATTAATTGGTTTATATGTAACTTACTATTTAAAACCTTGTAATAAAGTGACTTTTTATTTAAAACCTTATCGCATTATGTAAGTTAAAAAATGTTAATTACATTATAATCACCTGATTGATATAATGTATCACATAAAAAATTATAAATACAATATAGAAAAGGTGTCAGATAACTATCCCTCCCTTATATATATATATATATATATTTACACTATATGATAATAAATTAATCAAAGCCAAAAGTTGGGGACTAGAGCAAGTATAAGAAACATTTAAAACTCCCATCAATGCAAATGCTGGATGGTGTACTGGTCATAAGAGCCTGAAAAAACGACCTCTTTGCTTATTGATTGAATCAAGAGATATTTAATATATACATAAATAAAATAGAGCTGCAGAAACAAAAAAGAAAAAAAAAAACACAAAATATGTATAATGTTTGTTAAGAAATAAATAAATAATATAATCGCAGAATGTTCTCTCATCAAAAATATTAATCTTAATTCTTTTTAATATATTTTCTCTTTGGAGAGACAACCTGCAAGCTATAAGTCTAATCTCTGACTTTATCTTCTCAACCTGCCATTTTCTTTTCTTGCTTTGCAGCTTGCAGGTGGGTAATTCCTTGACTTTTTTTTTTTTTCCCCCCTTTATTTATTTATTTATTAATAACACTCACTCAGTCCTTCATAAGCTTTGTTCCTTTTGATATCATTTCAAAGTTACCCTCTCTCTCTCTCTCTCTCTTCCTTCACTCTCTTCCTTCTGAAGTCTCTCTCTCTCTCTCTCTATATATATATATATATATATATCTATATATAGTTCTGCAAAGTGAAACACCATTCATATATTCAGAGCTGAGTTTTGTGCTATATTTATTATAAGTAGAGTGTTTTCCCCCAAAAACTAAAAAGAGAAAAAAAGAAAAAAAAAAAAAAAAAAGAGGGGGGGGGGGGGGGGGGGTATAGTAGAGTGTGATGACAAACCCTCACTCCAATAATCTCTTCAGTGGTTGGATTAACGTCATGCCTCTCCATCCACACTACTACTCCTCGCCTCATCTCAGTTCTACTTCTACTTCTTCTACTAATTATAATAATAATAGTAATATTATGAATTTCAATCCTACTTTGACTAGTAATCCCAATCTTCTTCCCCATCATGAGTACTACTCAAGCAATGTTATTAACAACAATAATCACCTGATTAGCAACAAATTACAGTCTCAAAACGACGACTTCAACTACTACTACTACTCTAGACCTTCCTCACCACCTCTCAGAGAAGCTCTTCCTTTGTTAGACAACTTTTTTCATCATCAGCAGCAGCAGCCCTCCCGTACTAAAGATCATCAGGAGGACAGATCAAGCAATATGATGATGATGATCAACAATTTTCATGATGATCATCATCATGATGGTGATATTGGGGATGGTGATGATGATAAGAGTGTGACAGTGGCTCTTCACATAGGCCTTCCAAGCCCTAATTCCTCTCAAGGAATTATGGGATCCTCCATGGAAAATAAGGATAAAGAAATTAGCAAGACCGGTACTTCTACTCAAGCGCAGTACTGGATTCCTACCCCGTCTCAGATTCTTGTTGGTCCAACTCAGTTCTCATGTCCCATTTGCTCCAAATCCTTCAACAGATACAACAACCTCCAGGTATTTATACATACATACATACATATATATATATATATCTATATTTCTTTTTCTTATTTATTCCCTTTTTTTCCTCTTGAATTCTTGCTAATTAATCTCTCTCTCTTTTTTTTTTGGTCATAATAAGCTATAATCTAACTTTAATTTCATCACATTCCAACTGAAATTAACTTAGATCTAACATTTAGAAAGTACCGCAAGTTTTTTTCTACAGATACGCAGTGTCTGTGGTATTACAGGGTTTTGCTTTTTTTTTTTTTTTTTAATAATTAATTTGTATTGTTCTTTTGGACTTCTTGTTTCTTAATTTCTTTTTCCTTTCATTTTTTTTTTGGGTAAGTAGACTTCTTGTTCTGATCTTTCTTTGGGTCCCTAATATATATACTACTACTGTACATATATGAATAATATATATTTATGTATTCTGAACAGGAATATCTGGTAATTTAATTTGTCTGATTTTACCACATATATAGATTCATGAATTTTGTTGCTACGTTTTTAATGCTTTGAATAATGTGCAACACTTATTCCAAGTCATGAAGTAAATCATATCAGGTGAAACCTACTGATAGGTCTTACCAGATTTTCAGGTGATCATCACTCAAGAACCCAGCAGTACTTTAGCTTTCTATATATCTGATATTATATATAATATATGTGTATACACACACACACACACACACACACACACACAGAGTAAATGAAAAACAATACTACAGTGTTTCTTTTCACAAGAAAACAAACTTTTATTAGTTCAAATGCTTTTGGCATCAATGAATCAACCAGTGGATTCAGATTCTCAGTAGTCTGATCATGATCACAGTCTTTTAACGACCACATGTCCGCACTCCACAGTAGGGTTAACAAAGACATGCATGTTCCTTGTCTGCAAATTTTAACTTGTATATATATATATATATACACGTACTTCTTTATAATATATATCTGATGGTGCAGATTGAGATAGAAAAATGAAAGAACTCAAAGAGAGAATAGAATAAAGACAGAAATTGAACCATAAGAGAAGAGAATAGCAACAAGGGAATTTAGAGTAAGAATAAGAACGTACAAGAGGAACTAGCAATCTCAATAATCATTAATCATCCAAAACTCTGCTGAAATAAACAATATTACTAATTTATTAATAGATAATGAAGTCCTAGTCTTAATCTAATAATAAGATAAACATAAATAAAATTTGATATAGATTAATCCTAAAAGTTAAATAAAACTTTTGAATTCAAAATATTTAATTAACTAAATCCTAATCTTCATCATTGTTTCTCTCCGATGAATAAGAACTCGACTCTATTGAGTAAAGTTAAATAAATAAGGGAAATGATTCATATTATGAAAGAAAAATTTAATGATATATCATGAAACTAAAAAATAATTTGTTAGGGGTAAAAAAAAAAGAGTAGGGACAAAGAAGTCATTCTAGTTTTGTAGAATCTACAGAATTTAGATACTTTTCATGATATATATTACTCAATAGATAAAGAGATAAATTAAGCTCTATGATTTGTATAAGTCTTAACAACCAGTTATTCACAAACGTGGGGAGAAAGAGACTCAATAACTGCTAGCTACGACAGTAGTGTCCTAAGGAGAGGCATGAGTGTTGTGGTTGAGGGCAAGAGCACACCATCGGGAAGCGATTCATATGGTCTTTAGCATGACAATTGAAGCCTTTTCAATCTGAGAAATGGATGAAACTAACTCTACCCCTCCTCTGATTAACTTTAGAGCTAGACGAAACACCATATGCGCTAGTTTAAGGATAGAGGCTAGATCCAAAAAAGTGAGAATCATAGACACCCTTCTATGAATATAAGGTTGGTGATATTTCTCAGTATCTAAGCTTGCCTTTGGTTCATCGGTTGGAGATGAAATTTTTAAATTGGAATTGGTTGACTTTTCAAAAACTAATTATAAATTTTTGTTGACTTTTTAAAAAAAGATAAAAAATGAGATGAAAAATTACAGTTTAGTTAGAGTTAAGCTGAAACACCAAACGAATCCTAAGCATTATGATGGGCATCTTCCAAATATTCAGAACAATGTTTGCAAACTTCCTATTGAATATCATCTTTCAAACCATTAATAAACCAACCAACAATAACCCAACGCTCTTCTTGAAGATTGCAATGTAACATCAGGTCTTCAATCTAAGTCATGTTATATATTACAATTGATGGAAGCACTTTGTCAAAGTTTCAGAAATTGATCAAAAAAGTAACTTCGATTAGGTAGGCAAATATTTTTCTTTTAATTTGGTCTGATCTTAGTCCACATAGTAATAGGAGTTTGGTTCAAACATTCAAGACGAAATTTATAATTGTATGCTAATAAATTTTAGCAAAACCAACAAGCTTCATCTTAACAAACGAAACTCATTTTGCGTATCTGTCATCTCATAACACCCAAAATAGTCTTCCACGCTTGCTAACCAATCAAGGGAGAGTAGAATCACAGAATAGAAGAGAGGAATAATCTTAAGAGAGAATTGAATAAAGAGAGAAATCGAACCACTGTATATAGATATAGAGAGAATACCAAGAAAGGAACAATTAGAGGGAGAAAAAGAACACAAGAAAATTAGAAACCTCAATATTCATTAATGGTCGAAAACTTTGTTGAAAATAACAATTATTAAGCTAAGTATAGAGAAAGAAATTCTAATCTTAATCTAATAAATAAGAACAAACATAAAAAAGTTTGAAATAGCCTAATCTTAAAAGATAATGATAACTTTTAAATTTAAAACAAGTAAATGATACTACATATATATTCAAGTGAACTTATTAGTATAATGCAGGTTATCTTCATTAATTTTGAATGTTAGTATTATTTTTGTTTTAAAACTTCATATTAGGGATATTTGAAAAATGACCTTTAAAAAGCATTTTTTTTAGTACATATCTCAATTTTTGTTAAGTTGAAAAAATAATCATTTTGTTAAATATATCAATCATATCACTTTACCAAAGATCAATAAATGATTAGTGATTGATTGGTATATCAATATGTGTATTTTTACCAATTTCTTTTTATTAAAGTTCGGTCTTTTTTCAAAATAATTATCCAAAATTATCATATGATATAATTTTAGTTGGTCACTCTCCTTAAAAAAAGAAGTACGACCAGCTGGTAGGTGAAGTTATAAGTAGAGTACTACACTCCAATTAAAGGCTTGATATATGATAGACAAATTACATTAATACTGAAATGTGCAGTACTTTTCCCTTCTCTTTCTCACCTTTCTGATTTCACCTCCGATGGGGTAAGTTTCAGCATGCATGCATTCATGGATAATATCTTTATGATATATGCATATACTGTCTGTATGGCATGCACAGTCTCCAAAAGACATCTTTATGCATTTATAATACATATATAAATTTATATATACCTCTGTGTGTGTGTCAATTTAGAGAAAGTGTATATAGTTCAAAATATTCTCATGGGAAGGCCTTAATAAGAGGCTTTTCTTTTCTATCCCTACTCGTAATTCCCTCAAATCTCAAAGAATATAAGTATCTATGTGTATAAATATACATATAGATGATTTTTACTAAGTTTCAAATGTGCAAACATGATAAGCGTAGTGATTTCAGTAGATGAGGAAAAAAGGGACGAGCATAAGCCCATGGTTCTACTAGGTCATTAGTGTGTTTAGTAATAGGAGGGAGAGATGGTGAGGGAGAGAATGGATGGAGAGAGGTAAAAGAAGAGGTGTAATCTACTGTTTGATATAGGAATGAAGAGTTAGAGAAAGGTTAGATGGAGCGAGCTGAAATTGAAGTACTAATAATTAGACAAATAACTATCGATATATATTTCAATTGTCCCTTCATTTTACCAAATAACATGAGATTTCTGTAATCCTCCCTTCCTTCTCTTCATATATCCTCAAACTATGTCCATCCTTCCTCCTCTCTATCCCTCCTCCTCTCTATGCCTCCAACCAAATGGAGCTTTGGTAGTACTACCTAAAGGCTATGTTTGTTGTGTACAATCATTTGATTGGATTACTTTACGCTTCGCCCAAATAATTAATAGTCCATATTATCGACACTGACCTTGACGTAGCTTTTCCCCCTTTGGCGGGTTCACTTGCCTATTAGTGTTTTTGGCACAATTTGATGGCTTCATTAATGCATCTTTGTCCTGCCTATAATGCAACCACTTTGGCTTAACCTATGAAGTGGTGGACTAGTTAACTTTGATACCAATTGTTAAGAACTTATTAGGTAGAACTCACTCTTACAAAACTGACTTGCAAGGGGATGGAACTCAAGGTCTCACAACAGAATGAAAAAAAAAAAGTCACAATATCTTCTTGCAAAAATTTGAGTCACAATGGTTTTGCTTAACTAAATGCCACTTTTAATCACAACCTTGTGACTAAATATGCATTTAGTCAAAAAAATTTCTTGTGACTAAAATTTTTAACTACAAGGTTTTTATCACATAATCTTTTTGATATGACTAAATTTCAACTTGTGAATAAAAATCTTGTGGCTAAAATTAGTCATTCAAAAAATTATGCTTGAATGACTATTATATTAGTTACAAGGTTGTGAATAAAAGAGACATATCAGTCACAAAAAATATTGTGACTAGAAGTATCACACGAAAATATTAAAACTAAAAGTTTTTTTCTTTTTAATAATGGTTGATAAACTCACTACTTTTCTTATAATCTTTTCTTATAGGGACATTTGATAACATACATTGCTTCAAAATACCAAGATTAGATAAGAATTAAAATTTATTTTTGGATAATTAATAAGATAAGAAGAATTAAATAGTTATTATCTTCTATATGGAAATAAATTTTAATCTTGGAAAGAAAGGTAAAACATTGCTTTGATATGTGTTGAGGATTTTGTAACAGCATGTTTGTCGAATATTTTCTGAATCTCTTTGTTCAATACTTTGCTTACTTACTCCCTTGTTTTGGTCTAGTCGCCAGTTCAAATTAGTATTGCCTATACTATTACATGTTGCATTTAGTGCATATATAAGATTAGACCGTATATAATTGTATATATACGTTAGGTATCATCGGCATTTGGTGCACCAAGAATAAGATACATACAAGGAATGGATGAGAATTAATTGTTTTAAATATCTTTTATCTGGAAATAAAATTTGGAGTAAAAAATAATGCCATTTTAAGATGTATATATAGGTGTTGAAAACTTTGTATAATCTGCAAAAATTATATGATCTTCTAAGTTTTACTTTGCTTATAATTTTTGTAGATGCATATGTGGGGGCATGGATCTCAATACAGAAAGGGACCAGACTCTCTAAAGGGAAGCCAACCGACGGCCATGCTAAGGTTACCTTGTTACTGTTGCGCCCCCGGGTGCAAGCACAACATTGACCACCCGAGGGCGCGGCCTCTCAAGGACTTCCGCACCCTCCAGACTCACTACAAGCGCAAGCACGGCGTCAAGCCCTTCATGTGTAGAAAATGCAGCAAACCCTTTGCGGTTAAGGGCGATTGGAGGACTCATGAGAAAAATTGTGGCAAGATTTGGTACTGTGTTTGTGGTTCCGATTTCAAGCACAAGAGGTCTCTTAAGGACCACATTAAGGCCTTTGGCCGCGGCCATGATGCTTTTGATGCTGATGGCCTTGATGATGAGGAGGAACCGGCGTCCGAAATTGAGCACGACGGCGAGGCCTCAATGTGATATGTTGTTATCTAGTATGTGTTCTCTTGTTTGCAAAAATTTAGATTAGGGCAGTGCTCGTATTATTCTTCAACTTGTTGATTGCTTTTAATTTTCCTTTTGTTTTTTTAGTTGTTTTTGTTTCTTCCTAATCTTCTAAGTCGAATGGTACTCCCTTCTGATTATATTATGTAAATCATTATCTCGTTTAATTATATGAAGTAATATTTCAAGTTTTCTCAGTGATATATATATATATATATATAATTATATGTGTATGGTTAATCTGTAAAAATAGTCACCTTATAGTGCAGTGTCCTCTTCTTCTTCTGTGTTTTTGTTTGTTCCTATTATAAAGTTGATCAACATATTCCCTTCTGATAACACACACACACACACACACACACATAGATAGATACTGTTTTCTATAACATTACATGACAGAATACTGCAAGTTTAATTAATTTACTCAGAAACAATAATATTGCTGATTTGCACCTCTTTTGCTGGGGTTCGGAAATGAACTGGTTACTGCAGCTAGAGTTTGTTTGTTTACGTGCATATGTTATATGTATATGTATGGTCTTAGCTTTATAAGCGAAGCTAATTACAAATCTGCTGTCTGCGCTGCCCAAAACCTGA
This sequence comes from Ficus erecta, assembly GCA_008635985.1. Classification (NCBI taxonomy): domain Eukaryota; kingdom Viridiplantae; phylum Streptophyta; class Magnoliopsida; order Rosales; family Moraceae; genus Ficus; species Ficus erecta. The sequence continues at coordinate 450,590 of BKCH01001110.1, forward strand.
GTTCTTTATAGCCATCCCGACGATTTGCCAAGTTAATAATAAATAATCGTAAAACACATCAGCATATATAATATACAACATAGAGGATTGGAAGTATATATATTTTAGTTTGTGCTTTCCTTGTACATATAGATCCTTGCTATGTATTTGCCGTTTGAACTTTGAAGGGCACACGATACATAGTTATTGAACAGCAAAGTTATTTTGGCTTGGTATCTGATTTGACAAGTTGTATATATAAAGTTTTTACGTGTATTTATAAAGAGAACAAAGCTGTAATAATAAGTAGTAACGAAAATATGTGAAAGTCACATTAAAATATGCGTATACATATGGATACTGAAAATGACAATGTGACTCGTAGCCAACGCCGATAGATTTGAAGGCTATTCATTCTTATCAAAAGAAACAAAGGGATATGATTTGGCTGAAAAAATAAAAAATAAAAGATCTAAGACGGTGAAAAAGAAGAGGTTTAAATAGGAACTTCTCTATTCGAAATTTGAGTGTATTTTGGTTTAAGTGAGAGTCATAGATCTCTATAAAAAATAAAAAAAAGAATAACTAAAGAGATTATTAGCAGGTAATTATATTATATCAAATTACAAATGTGGCATTAGAATTATGATGTTTAAAAAGGTAGGTACGTAGGTGAAATCTTTTAATTTTTGAAATGATATGACAGTTATTCATAAACTTTTCAATGAATATGTAGGTGCATTATTCTGTATAAACATAGCGAAGATATATATAGTTGTTTCCCATTTCCTCCATTTTTCGTATTTTGGTTTTCTCGTGTAGCTAGAGAACATGGACAAACGGAAAAATATTGGGCTGACCCAGCTTAATGTGTTGAAGGAGTCCACCCTATCTTCCGTCACAACCCAAACCCAATTTAAAAGTCATTTTATTTCATTTTAGGACAAATTTCACTCTCCCCGAATTTTAGATCTTCATGTTACAAAACACCTTATAAATTTTAATTTGTAATATTTTTTTTCTCAAACTTTGAAACATTTATAGATTTCCCCCCTTAATTTAAATTTTTTTTTTTTTTTTCAGAAAAACGCACTTGGCAACAATATTAAATATGAAATTACGAAATGGCACTCATTGGTAGTGTACGTGACACTCGCTACTTTTTTAAATGTGAAATTACAAAGTTAAACTTAAGATAGCAGTATAGGAAAAAATGACAATCATTATTAAATTTGTACTCTTTTGATCTAATTATAAGGTCAACTTTGTAATTTCATACTTAACACCCCCCAACTCATGCTTCTAATAACTGTTCCGCACATTTTTCCATCAAAAATTCAACTGAGGGGGAAATTTATAAATGTTTCAAAGTTCGAAAGGAAAGAATGTTACAAATTAAAGTTTAGGGGTATTTTGTGACATAGCCTACAGTTTAGGGGGAAAAAGTGAAATTTAACTTTTATTTTATTTTTGTCTGATATATATGTGTGTGTGTGTGTATCTATGTCTGGTTGTTCATATCTCCGAGTTCCGCAATTCAACATCAACAAAAATCTCCTTGTATACACAGTCATGGCAATAGCATCCAATCTGTGCCAGAACTACCTGCTTTTCAAGTCCAAAATCAAAATCAAGTCTTGCTCATCAAATATTCCTAATAATAATAAAACTAGAGAAGATCAGAACAGATCCCAAATCCACCTCCAGAAAAAGTGCCTCCGATGCAACACTCTCTACTCCGACGCTGCCAATTCCCCCACTGCTTGTTCCTTCCACGGCCACACCACTGGTACAAGGTTTTTTTTTATTAAATATTTTTTTTTTTTTGAGTTGTAGTGGATGAACAAAAACTAATTAATGATGGGTATTAATTAATTTTCTAATTCATTAATTGTATTTAATTTAATAAATAAATAAATATATATATATGTTTAAGGGGAGAGAGGGCTATTTGCGCTGGCTCCACCACACCAGGGGATAGATGGGGAGTGGAGTGACAAGTCAGGAGTGATTGTATACAAATGGAACGACAAGAACAACAGACCAAACACTGGTGCCTCCAATTGGAAGAAACGTTGGAGTTGCTGTGCTGAGTATGACCCTCATACTCCTCCTTGTCGCCGTGGCTGGCATGTTTCCTATGATGATGGCTATACCTTGTTTTAATAATTATTAGCCCATAATTACTCTTCGGAATTGTTAATGTTTGTAACATGAACATAAGATCTTAGTTTGCAACCATGTATACATATGTATAACACCTTGTTATATTGAGGCTAAAAGAGTAGCATATATGGACATATTTCTTTAGCATCGAGATATGAAATACGTCTTGTGTGCTTGTGACATATTCGGTGGCACTGCTATAACCGATCAAGTAATTTTCTTTTCTTTCTGAATCTCATTGCCCCTTTTGAACATCGTGTTCTTGGATATTGTAGCTATGGTGAATCTGGCTTTTTGTGTTGGAGAATGCTTTGGTTGAAGTCTTTAGAAAATGTTAGGATTTGTGGATGTTGGCATTTTGACTCATCGCACGTTCTATGTTGTAATTTGCAGAATCTATTAGAATATCTTAAAAGCAGTTATTGTCTCTTTAACTTGATTATCATTCGGTTCGTAAGTTGTGCAAGTTACTTATAAAAACACACCTCTTTGACTGTTAGAAGTTGAATTTGTCTAACTACTATTAAATAATTAGGAACATGTCATGATGTTTAAATGTAGATTAAACACTAACATGCACAAACCACAAGTTCACGAACATTTTCTCTATGATTTCATTTCAACATGTTTTGTCACAGAAAATTTGACACATATAATTAACATAATCTGACAAGCTCTCACCCCATATATATATATATATGAATGTATAAATAAAAATTCTCACATTAAATTCCCTTGGGCCTCTCTATATTATTCCAACATTAGCAATACATATATACTTCAACTCCAAAACATTTTCACAACCATTTCAATTGCATGTTCCTCAAATTAAAAATCTCTTTGTGATGAAGAGACTACTAAAAAAAAACATGTACAATTAGTAGGAGCCAACAGTTCTGAAAGACTCATGAACATGCTTCAACATGTCCTTGTCCCGGTTCCACTCAGGCGTGGGAGCTTTCACAAAATGGGCATAAAGCTTGTTCTTTGCACATGTCACTGCGATCAAGCTGTGAGCTGCCACACCATCAATCTCATACACATAATACACCTGCCCGTTCTCGTCCTTCTTCTCCTCCGACGTCACGCTGTCCGCACTCGCGATCAAGTCCTGCAAGTCCACGTCCGACAACGCCAAGTTGTTCAAGATCACCTCCCTCGGCGCTAGCTGCCTGAACCCGGCTAGGTATGTTAGGTACTCCTTCTCTGTCCTCTTTTTCGGGTTATAGAACTCGCTATCGGTTCCATTTGTACCTAACAATATTGAATTTAACAACATGAATTTTTTTTTTTTCGACAAGTACAACATGAATTTTGTTACACAACACATCTCAATTCTCATATCAATACAATGTATCAGAAATTTTTTTTTTTTTTACTTTGTGACAAGGTTTTTTTTTTTTTTTTTTTTTTTTTTTTTTGCGAATAATTTTAATCAATAACATTTAACAATTGAACAATTATATCAACTATAATTTACAACAATAATTAAAAGAGCCTTTTGTACCGATCGAACAATCAAATTAAACAAAATAAACCATATTATCATTTTCTTACAATTATTATTTTTTAAATAACAATATAACTACTTAATTAGTACTGAAAATGTGAAATAAGAGTTGAACATTAATTTTGACATACCCTTTTCAACCTTGGATACTAAGCGCTCTTTCCACCCCTCGGGCACATCATAGACATATTCAGCTGAGGCTTGTTTGCTAGAGTTGCCACCGTAGCCGCCGTAGTTGGCGGCGCTTGCAGCGGTGCCATAGTAGAGTTGATAGTTTGTTGCGGATGGGGAATCGGCTAGTGAGGGTGGGGCAGTGGTGAGAATTGTGGCTGCCGCGGCGGTCGCTACTAAGGTGGCTAGTGGTTGCTTGGTAAGAGGGATTGAGAGGTTAGTTTTGGGTGCCGCTGGAGATTGAGGCGGTCTTGGGGTGGTTGCGGTGGTGGCGGAGTTGGAGAAGACGGCAGAGGGAGAGAATACGGTGGCCATGGTGGGAGTGGATATAAGGATGTGATGATTTTTTTATTTATTTATTTTTTCTCCTTTTGTGTAGTATCTCCAATTGAAGATTTTCCTTATCCAATCTTGTGGCAAAAAAGGGTGTACGTATTTATGTGAGAATGGGAATTAGGGACCACATATAATGGACAGTCCTTAACACAACTAAAATATGCACCACACAATACCTTCCCACCCCGCTTCCCCCCTCGTTTCCTCAAGAGAAAAAAAAATCAACTTTTCATTTTGTTTTTCAAAGATTTTTATTTATAAAATCACTTTGGTGCGACCTTTAACGATTTATATTATCACACTTGGCGATCGGTGTATATGATCGCCAAATGTGAAAGTGAGAAAAAGATCATTTTACAAGTTTCATTGTGCGAGATTGTCATGTTCACAGACTCCTATGTATTTAGTAAGTTGTAATCATTTATAAATAGCTTTGCCGGCTAATCATGTGGTTTAAATTTTAGTTATCACATATGCTTATTTGATAAGGTGCAGGGAATTCAACTTACCATAACAAATTAACAGTATAAAATGTCATGGTAATGTTTTCCTCTTTTTTTTTTCTTTTTTTTTTTTTTGCAAAACCTGTCATATTGTTAACTTTTAAATAAGATTTTTTTTTTTTTTTTGTGTGCTAGTTCTTTTTTCCCCCCCTACTTTTTATTATACTTCGTAGCCAATTTTAGTTTAACAATAATTGTAAGATTGCATGGTTTTAGACATCAAATTTATATATATATATTGAAAAATATATCAAATTTCTTAGTTACTTAAAAGAATATGAAATAAATTGAACACCGAATATCTTGGTTGATTCTTTCCAATAATAGGAAAGGACTATTTTTTTTAGAATAAAAAAAAGGGAAAGTTATAAACAAGTTAAAAATTTACTTATGAGACGAGGATAAGGACAGGTTTTGAGGGTCTCTGACCCTAGGGTTGGCAATTCGTGTCAACAGGTTGGGTTGGTGTCGGGTTGAAGCCAACACGAATTTTTAAAACTCTAACGCGGACCTAACCCATGACTTGTCAGGTCAAAAAAATCTCAACCCTAACCCGACCTCCCGGTTGGCGGTTTGACTCGACCCAACCCACGCAACCTGCCAACATAGTATTTTTGGGGTAATTAACACAACACGATGTATTCACTCACCAATCCGCTGACCCGACAACCCGTCAGAAGTAAGGAAAAAAAAAAAGAAGAAGAGAGATTTTAACATACAATTAAGATCCATAACAAGCAAATTAAACAATGTGTCATCACATAAGATTATTCTAAAACACTAAGTCATATAAATTCATACTTAGTTCATCACAAAAAGGTTAATTCAAAACACAAAACTATATAAACTCATAATTAGTTCATTCAAAATACTACCACAAACTCAACCTGAATTATACAAAAATTTTGAACGGGTTATTACGGATTGATTTCATATTTATCAGATTGACCCGAACCCAACCCATTTTCTTATCGTGTCATGCAGGTTCGACTCAAAACCAACCCGCACCATTTTTTCCCAACCTTAACCGGCCTTTTTCCATGTCGAGTTTATGTCGTGACTCAAATTGCCAGTCCTATTTGACCCGATCTCTGTTTACTTGCCTTGCTTAATTATATATCATTTTTATATAAAATATGTTATGTATCATGTTTAATAATGTAAATAAATTTTTAAGTATAAAACTTTAGTGTTATTTGATACAAAAAATAATAAAGGTTATAGGTTTCTTATATTTTAATTTAAAGTATAACATATGCATATTTTTATTTCTTTATTAATTTGTACGATGAAAGTAGCTAATTAAATAAATGAAGTATTTCGTTAGTATCCAGAATTTATAAGGGGAAAACCCATCTCATCACAGTCAACTTAAAACATATTAACAAAACAAGGATAAGGAGTATTTTTATTTAGGGCACGTATTGGCGAGAATAGAATACCTCAGTACTCCAAACATGTCCCCTTGTCATGTCTTATTAAGCAAAACAGATGAGAACAATTCTTTTGAAAGGGAAAAAAAAAAAAAAACGTTACGAACAATTATTTAAATAAACCTAAAATTTTAGCATCCAAAAATATATTTTTTCTCACTTTGTCTTCTAAAGCTTAAAATATCACATTATTGACACCCGATGTTATCAAATACTTCACTATTAATTCATCTGTGACAAAAAGCGTTAAAAAATAGACGGAATATAATGAAACATGTGTAGAGGGTAATTTGGTAAAATAAATATTTGATTATTGATTGGACGAGTGTATTGAACCAGATTTACAGTACACAACATATAAAATTTTCAATTTCGAATCACTAGGGTAACATGGATTTGATTCAATTCAACTGGCCAATCAACCATGCAATATTTATTTTACCAAATTACCCTTCACCCACCCATCATGTAAGCCTCACATGTTTTTTTTTAAGGAAAATTATTATTTAAACTAAAATGAGATACAAACACCAATATCAAAGACGAAACAACCTTGTAGTACACGAGACACAACTCTCAATTATGATCTATTCTATCAGTAAAAATTTGATTAAACTCAATGAGGAGGACATATAATTCATTCATTCAATTTTTTTAAAAAAAATTTTTGTCACTAAGGAAACAATGATGAAACATTTGATAAGCTCATGTGTCAATAATATGACATTTTAATTTTTAAGGTATAAAGTAAGAAAACATGTATTTTTAAGGTCTAAACTTGAAATTAAAAAAAAAAAGTACTGACAATTACATCACAGCCCTTCCCTATAGAATGTGAATGGACTGTCTTCCCAAAGACATTAACGTCATTTAAATACTCTAAACCCAACTTGTCCCCAATTCGTTACCTTACGTCTGTCGAAAACCCTAAATCAGTCACAATTTCTTTGTGACATTCGAAGAAAGGCTTTCTTATTTCTCTTTTTGTTTATTTCTTTCTTCGAATTTCCATTTTTCCCATGCCTGGTTCGTCTATTTCTGTTCTACTCCTTTGATCGGCACGGTTTTTCTCTCTCAATCTTGATCGTCATGTCGAAAAGGTGATTTTTTTTTTCCCCAATTTTATTTATTTTTTTGGTGACGAAGTTGCATTTTTGAATGTTTGGTAATGTTTTTTGTTTGGGAAATGGTTGGTTTTTAATGCAAGTCGGTTCATTTTCGTGTTATCGTCAGGAAATTCCAAACTTTTTTTTGATGTGTTTGAGTTTAATTGGGGAAGAATGGATTTTGAATATTTAGGGTTACGAGGATATCTTTGTTGTTTTGAGTAAGAAGAACGTAAATTTCGTCCCTTTTCGATTTTATTGTTCTTTGATTCTCGAGGGGTTTTTCTTGCTGTTTTGTTTGTTCTCGTGGTATTTCTAGTGCAATGCAATTATGAAATTTGACTACCAAACTGAAAAATGAAAAGATTTTTCGTTTTTCCTTTGATATTTTATATGATTAGGGCTCAAGAACTAGGGAAAGTATTATTTTTAATGAAGATTTTGTGCTCTCTAATCAAGTTTATGAAATTCGACTACTAAACTGAAGAAAAGAATTTTTTTTTTTTTCCATTTGTTTTATTCTATGCATAAGCTTAAATATTAATTTTTTTTTAATCTTTATGAATAATTTGTACTCTCTAATTTCCATGGTTTTTTTAAAGTTCTTTGTGAAATTTTACTATCAAACTGCAAAATTTTGATTTGTTTCTTTCTTCTATGCTCTAATTTTCAGGGTTCTTTACAAGTTCTCTAATTTTTTTCATTTATTTTGTTCAATTATAGGGCCCAGAAACTTGCAAGTTGTAATATTTGATATTTATGAATATTTTCTTTAATTTTCAGGGTTCTTTGCAAGTTCTTTGCTCATGGGGCATGTCTGAAGGGCGAGAATTGCGAGTTTTCCCATGATTGGAAGGCTCCTCCCAATAATGTAAAGAGTTAATTGCTTTTAATTATTTCATTTCAATTTGGTGAGGGACTCATACATGTATTTGTCTTCCTGGTTTATCATCACAGATTTGCACCTTCTATCAGAAAGGAATTTGTGCTTATGGAAGCCGATGCAGATATCAACATGTTAAGCCTTCTCAGTCCCAATCTTCCGCTTCATCTTCGTCGACAAGTGCTCAGCAATCTCTTGTTTCTGATCCTGCATATCCGCCTCATCCTTCCTGTATGTCATCGAGTGGGGTTGCTCTAGTCCCAGTAGCCCTTACGGAGCTCTCTGCTTCAAGTAGGCCTTTCATTCTTCCCAAGCTACCTGCATGGAAGCAAGAGCGTGATCAACATGAGTTTCTTGATGATGATGATGTTGGCGAGCCTACAAGTCTTAGACCTGCAGATCGTCCTATTTGCTCATTTGCTGCAGCTGGTGATTGTCCTCGTGGAGATAAATGTCCTCATATCCATGGAGACTTATGTCCTACTTGTGGAAAACGTTGCTTGCATCCTTTTAGACCCGAAGAGAAAGAGGAGCATCTGAGGATGTGTGAGAAAAAAGCAGAAGCACCTCGAGGTGTTGAAACATAGTCAAGAAATTGAATGTAGTGTCTGCTTGGAGCGTGTTCTTTCGAAGCCCACGCCAGCTGAACAAAAATTTGGATTGCTTTCAGAATGTGATCATCCCTTCTGCATATCTTGCATCAGAAATTGGCGGAAACAGCTCAACAACTTCTGGCTTGGATGTCAATAATGCATTGAGGGCCTGCCCAATTTGTCGCAAACTATCTTATTTTGTGGTTCCGAGTGTCCTTTGGTACACCACAAAAGAGGAAAAACAAGAAATTGTTGACAGCTACAAGGCAAAGCTCAAGTAAATTTCTAAACTTGACCATTCTTTTGTTTTCTCAATTTGGATATCATCATGAAAAACTGGTTCCCCCCCCCCCCCCCCCCCCTAACAACTGGAACTCTTTGATGTTCTCGTGCTGTTAAGTTGGAAAGAAACAATCAGTGAATTGGAATCTGGAAGTTTATTATTTGGAATTAATTTATTTTTCTCTTGCAGGTCAATTGATTGCAAGCACTTTGACTTTGGTAATGGGAATTGCCCCTTCGGGACCAGTTGTTTTTACAAGGTAATATACTGCGAATAACTGTACTTGGCTGTTAACTTTTGTTCATATGGTAAGATTAGGCCTCTAGGGAAAGCTCAGAGAAAACTTCTTTTGTTTAGGATTGCTAAACAATACTTTAAGCTATTAGTCTTTGTTGGCCATCGTCAATTGTGTTTGCAGTTTTCTGTAATTGCTTGCATTGTATGATTTTGTTTTCCTTTTTTATCTTTGACATATCTGTTTTAACAACGTGGACATTACTGGACTTGTGCTTGACCTGGAGTTAGTCTTTTATGCATGGCTGAAGTGAGATTAGATTAAGTGGATCCTGGTGCTAGGATTGCGTATGCAGATTATGTGCTCAATCTTGTATATTTGTTCCTCAACTCAGTTGTTAACTGTAGAGGTGCGATTTAGTCTTTTACACATGATAAGTTTGAGTCACTGCCTGGCGGACTGTTCTTTTTATGAACAAACGACTGCTTTTAGAATTTTTGTCGGGACAGTCTAAATTCTATCATCCGGAACATAGTGCAGGCTGGTCATCAGAAGCCTCTTCCAGGCTGCATACAATGTTAGTTGACTGGGCTTTCCTTTCATGGTATCATCTGATTGATTTTTGGTGAACATAACGCTCAAGATGGTATAAGTCTCCTTGCAGTTATAGAATTGAGAGTGGCTAGTTGTAATGTGAAAGGAATGACGATAGGTCGTTAACTTGTTTACATTGTATGAACCAATTTTTTTTTTTCCCTGTCATTTACTTTGATGAAGGAGAGTATTGGCTTTCTAGTCCTTTAATGGGTAGAATATTTGTTGTGTGTTCCAGCATACGGTCAGGCCAGGCTCCTACATATGGAAATATCACAGGCCACCACCTCGAAGGCCAACTCCACATCGATCTGATGCTGTGGATATGGATCCTTTTATCAATAGGGATGATATAATTGATATGGCCGGGCTGTTAGAAGACGACATGGACTGTTATTTTCCTGATGATGATTTGGACTTTGATGAAGATATAAACCCCCTCAACAATTTAAGCCCTTTTGAGATGGCTTTCATGTTTTCGCAGATGGGTTTCGATGAGAGTGACTCATCAAGTGATGACGAATTTATTTTATAGTTCAGGCCAGGCTTCTTTCTAGATTAGCCAGTTGTAAACGCTTCAAAAAATTTTCCCCTTTCTGGATGTTGGAATTGGAATTGGATTTGTTGCCGTGATTAGGCATTTTGAAGGCCTATAACCCATGCGCGCTCCCCTGGAAATGGATATGAAGCTCTTTCTAGTGTCTGGACCTTTTATTTTTTATTTTTTACCTACAGGCTACAGTTAGTAATGTGAAGTGAAAATTTTTAATTTTATTTGCCTAGACTGAGAGGCTCTGCTACTATTTTGGTGCTTGTTTCCTCTGTGCTTGGGTTCATTCTTTTCTTTTCCTTGCAGTGCTTTAACATTATATATAAACCAACCTCCTCATTGAGTATTGAACATGGATGTCCTGTCTCATTGCAGCATGTGTACCGCGATGGCCGTTTGGAGGAGGTAGTTTTGCGTCATCTTGGCAACGAAGATGGTCAAACTGTGATTGCTAAACATATTAGGTCCTATGCTTTGCTTTGCAAATTTTTGTTTTTGTTTTTTTCCTTTTCTTCAATTAGAGTATCACAATTGGTGATGCATTACTGCATGCGGCATCACCACAAAAGAATCGCATGGCAAACAGTATAACAGTTGGGTCTTAAATTTCTAAATTTGGCAGTGTTCTAGTAGGTCAAGTATGTGATGAATTATATCCACAATAGTGATAAAAATGGTGATTTTTCACTACGGGCGATGTGTCATAGTACATGTGTGACCATAGACGAGTCGTACAGCATTTATTTTTTATTATTTTTTTTTTTTTTAAATCCATCCTTCTACTAAGTTTGTGTATTCTCAGGCTGTCAGACTTCTTAAGTGAAATGCATATAGGGTGATACCCCAGTGTAAGTGTTTAAAATTTGGATTTCTTCTTTTTCTTCTACTTTCCGTTTTTATTATTGTTATTTTTTTCATTCAATTACTTGTGATATGGTTGCTTATTAATTTGCTTGCCTTATTTCTGCAGCTGTGCTAGAATCGATTTTGTGCTGTTTCTGCCTTGCTTAATTATGCAGGGTAATTTGCTTAAATGTCGAGAAGATGAAGATGTATGAAATTTCTTTCCTTAAAAAAGTCTTCTTTTGCCGGTTGTTCGCTTCCCTTCCTTTCAAGGTAATCATTTTAGTCAGTCTTGGTACTTACACAAAAGATCTTGAAAACGTACTGTTTTTTACCACGTCAATCTTTGAAGAATTTTTTAAGTAGGGTACAAAAAGACTATCCTACTGTTACATTGCAGTTCTAAACCATTGTAACTTGATCATGTTTCGTTTAATTAACTGCACAATACCAGAAAGAATACTTGTGTATTGACTTGTTACAGAATTCTGCTTACAGTAGAATGCAACCATATCTTACCGTCGTTTTTGATGTTTGTTTCTGGTTTTGGATGACTAGATGAGTTTTGTTGGAGAGCGATACGAAGGTGAAAGAGTTTTGCTTGGTTATGTCTCAGCTTCAGATGGAAAATAATATAACAAATAAAAAATGGTTTGGAGAAAACATTATATTACATAAATTGATTACTTTATAACAGCTGAGGAGTTTGATCATCAAACCAATCGAATATCAATGGCTTCCAATGGACGGTCGGTTTCTGGTTTTCCTTCTCATATATATATATATATATATATATATAAATTGTTGTTGGGAACTGTGTATAAATATATTTGACATGCCCTTTTCTTTATTGGGGCTTCACTCATTTTTGTTTTCATTGATGCCATTAGTGTTGTTTGGATATTTATTATTTCATACAAAAAGAGAATTTTGTTCAAAGTATTTTGCTAGCTTTCTTGTTGGACCGACTGTTTGTTTTGTATCCAACAAATACCACTCCCTTGTTTTGTTGATTTTTTTTTATTTTTTTTAATATTAAACATCATGATATCTTACGCAAAAAAAAAAAAAGAAAAAAAAAAAAAAAGAAGAAAGAAAGAAAGAAAGAAACCGAGTCCCTTAACGTTATTCCCTAACTAAACAGCTTGATTTACTTCTACCATCACCTGTATTGGTATCAAATCAAAGAATGAGAATAAAAGTAGAAATATTCCCTAATTGTCTCCATTGGGAAAAACATCAGTTTGTTTTGTAAATAGAAAAATTACCCTTTAATAATTTATTTTATTTTATTTTCTAACTAAACCGCTTGATAACAATTAAGCTGTCACCTGTATTATCTATCCTCCTTCCCAAAAAAAAAAAAATAAATAAATAAAAAGAAAGAAAAAAAATGCCACCTCTATTGGTAACAAAGAATATAAGAATAAAGGTCAAATTAATTCCCTAAATAAGCAGCATAATAATAATTGTAAATATGAGAGTCCAAATGTGTAAACCACATGCTTAAGTTGGACAAAGACTTTTCATGTTGGCTTTTGTTGTCTTTAGAAAGTCACAAAATGAATCTTATTTTTAAATTAACGAAAAGTATAACGTTTGAAAATGACTAATATTCAGTCTTGTGGCAAAAAGAACCTAATTCTAAAATAAAAATAGCAAATCAAGCAACGAATTAAAAATAATGAAAAACAAACCTGATACAAATATATTTCATACATATATGTATGTGTACATATTTATGTATATATGGTGTGTAATAGCACTAGATGTACATGATAAAAAAATACAGAGAAAAATAATGAGCAAAATGAAGCTCTTTTATTTCACTCTCTCGCTACAAAAATACATATTTATATAAAATAACTAGTTAAAGTACGTGCGATGCACGTATTAAATTGTAATTGAGATTTTTATAACGTAAAACATAAAAGAATAATTTCTTAAAAAATAATAATTTAAGTCAATAATTTGCATTTTATCATATAATCATATTGATATTTTATTTACTACATTAACAATTTTGTAACATATTAAAATTTCGGTCTTTTTTATGCTCAAGTTTCAAAATACTTGTAACAGTGTGGAAAGTAAAGCATGAAATAACTGCAAGGAAAGGACAAAAAAAATAAAAATAAAAAAGAAAGAAAGAAGCACCAAAACGGTATGGTTGCAAAACAATAAAAATGTTACCTCCTTATCAACATACTTAAATGGTTAATTTCCCTTTAAACAATATGTCATTTAAGAAATATGCTTTACAGTTATCTTCAGCTGTAAAAGACAGTACCCTTTATCCCCCGTATGCTTTGTAGCTTCAAAAAATATGTTAAAAAAAAAAAAAAAAAAAAAAAAAAAAAAAAAAACCGAGAGAGAGGGAAAGAGAGATAAATGGTCGAAAAAAACAAAAATAACTTTGAGTGAATCCCATAAATTTTAAAACTTGTTAGGATACAGGTGTAAAAAAAAAAAAAAAAGGTCAGGCTCCTTATGTCCTTTACTTGCATATAGGATATTAAAATGGGTAAATCTGTGCTAAAATCTCATTTACTTTATTGATAGAACTCATTTTTAAACAGTTACGATGTGATCGAACGGTTGAAATGTTGTTTTTACATGATAATTATAATACACATTACCTCATCATAGTATCGTATACTAAAAAATAAAAAAAATTAGAAATTAAAAAAAATTCAAAGAAAATCTGGTGATCATCCACTGGCAGACCCCCCGCCGACGACGAGTGCCCCCCTCCTTAACGCCGACGAAGACCCCCTCCCTCCCCTAACACCGGTGACGAGTGCTCCCTTCCCCAACGCCGATGAAGACCACCTCCTTACCCCATTCAGATATGTGCCTCCCGCCGATGCTGACGAAGACAACCCCCCGCCCCACCCCGCCGACGTAGGCTCCCCCCAAACTAGATCTACACCCCCCCCCCCCCCAAGCGTCCCTCGCCAGCCAAATCCAGCCACCCTGCAACCCAGGCCCCCATCCCCCTCCCGCGATGACAAGGCCCTCCCCTCCCGAGGCCCATGAACTTAGGCGATGGACTACCCACCTGAGAGTCTGACGATCCGGTGACGACCTACGACACCCCCGAAGACGACAAGCTCCTACCCCGCCGACATTGAGCTGCTGGTGAGGAGCCCCCAAGCCTTTCATTGGCCATATTTGTTTTGTTTTGTTTTTTTTTTATTATTATTTGTTTAATTTATTAATTAATCTACAATACTATAAGGTTATAAGGTTATGTGCATGATAACTCTCATGTATAAATAACATATTAGTCGTTCGATTACATGATTTTAAAATAAACTCTATTGATAAGGTATATAAATGAGACTCTATCATATATATATATATATATACTTTATTAAAATAACTTTTTAAGCTTCAATCAACAACAAAAATTCTTGTACCTGCAGTTAGGATCGGAAAAAAAGTACGATTCCCAAAACTTCAAAACGCAGTCAAATCTCGCGTTTTTAATGAATTATATATATATATATATATATTATAACGAATTACATGATAAATAATGATAACATTGTAATCTAATAGTGGTTGATGAAAGCGAAGAAGAGAGAGCCGCAGATAACGAAGGCTGAGGCTCCGACGGAGTTAGCGACGGCGAATCCTCTCTGAAGCGCCGGCGTAGGTGCCGGCGAAGGAGCCGCGTCGAAGTCTTGGCCGGAGACAATGGCCGCCGCTGAAGACAACAGAATCACGGCAAAGACGATGGTGGCTGTGAAGCTCAGTTGCGCCATTATTTCTGCCCTGATGATATGCTCTAAAATCGAGAAGAGAGAGATCAGGGATGAGAGAAGATTGTTTTGGAGTAGTGGTACTATTTATATATATATATGTGTGTGTGTGTGTGTGTGTGTGTGTGTGTTTATATTTATAGGAGATGGAAAAAAAAAATGAAAGATTGCCATGTGGGACCTACGGACGACGTGGACAGCTGGAGACAGGATGATCTGCCACTTTGCGAGAGCGGGGGATTACAGAGTCCAACAAGGCAACGGTCCTGATTGCCCGAGTCGGTGGCCATTACTCGTCTACGTAACTTTTTAGTTTTTTAAAGCGGCGTTTGGCAGTTCAACTCCAGTTCCAATTTTGGAGAGATTTTTTTTTTTTTTAACGGAGAATGTTTGAAAATATATGTTTAGTTAAAAATAAATTGTAATAATTAAATTTTGTAAAAACTTGAGCTGTATTTGGAAAAAAAATAATAAGATGAATTTTGTTTCGTTTATTTCGTTGTTATGAACATTTTGACATAAATGTCATCTTATTTCAACATGAAATAAGAAAATTATGGATTTTCAAAGTTCGAGTTTTTTTTTTTCCCCTTTTTTTCTTTTTTTTTTTTAAATGGATTTGGAAGTAAATAATCTTTTTTTTAGTAAGTTTTTTTAACAAATAACTGATGTTTTAAAAAATTAATTAAAAGACTTTTTTTAATAATATATCAATTTTCGTAAATGGCTAATCAGTGAATAACCACGTAATATTATTAATTTAGTCAATCAGGTCAATCACTAATTAACCAAAATAGAAATCATCAAATTTTATAGTTAATAAATGATTGATTGGTCATTAGTCAATCACTGATTGGTCAAATATGAAAAAATAACAAATGAACATTTTGCTCAATAAAAAAAAGTTCGACTATTAATTAGATTAGGTGATTAAAAAAGGTAACCCAACCTAATTTTTTCTTTGTTTTTTTAAATAAAAAGAGAGATTTAGAAATGTAGATTTAGAATTGAGTTACTTTGGGGGGAAAGCTAAAGAAACATTTAAAAACTCCAATTTTGAATTGGATTGTTAAATGGTGCCTTAGTTTTTTTTTTAATATAAATTAATTAGCCTAAGTACTGTTTCAGGACTTATTAGCGGAATAAAAATTATATAATCCAATTCTGCTTAGAAAATGAGTTAAGTTTAATGTAAATCATTATAGATCTAACGTCACATAACGTATTGACCATGTAATTTATATATTAGCCTTGTCGTATATTGAATCCAGGACATCATATAAAAAAAGAAAAAAAATGAAATGCGTCATTATAATTGCATCAATCCATTGGTGGTACTTAACTTACGAGTTAAGACAAAACACCGTTCATGAATTATGAAAGTGAGGATAAAATGAACATTTTTTTTAAATAACTTATTGAATAAACTTTAGAATGGTATTCACATTCTGTTTTTAATATATTTCATTTGGTTTTCTGGTTTTAAGGACTTAAAAGGGCAACTAAACTCACTTGAAAAATGTACCCACAATTGAGGTGTTGTATTCTATTTTTATTTTTATTTTTATTTTTTAAACAGTGATCTACCTAGAAGAACTGGTTTTGTCATGTCGAGATAGGTGACATCGATTTTATAACATTTTAATCCAAACTAATATTTTCAAACTTTTTTTTGTCTTTTTCCTAAAAAGTTTTTGTCTTTTTCCCAAAAAGTTTTTTGTCTTTTCTGAAAATTCAAAAAAATTTACTATTGAAACTTAAAAATTTCAACTCAAACTTACACACCAAACACCCCCTAAATGTCAAGAATCAATACAGGATGTCTTAGGGGGTGTTTGGTGTGTAAGTTTGAGTTGAAATTTTTAAGTTTAAATAGTAAATTTTTTTGAATTTTCAGAAAAGACAAAAAATTTTTGGGAAAAAGACAAAAAATTTTTGAGAAAAAGACAAAAAAAATTTAAAAATCTTAGTTTGGACTAAGACACCAAACACCCCCTTAGATATTTTAAATGTCCAGAACGAAAGTTAGATTTTATGTGAAGTGCAGGAACCTTTCACCTCAATAATCCAACTATGCTGATCAAAAGGACTGACTTTGTCAATGCCAAGATAGATTTTGGAATTTTCTTTGCTTTTTTTTTTTTTAATTTTTTTTTAATTTTTTAAAGAACCTGAATGTCATTCATGTATGGGTTTGAAATGATATTTTTAGGTAGAAATTTGTTTATTTTTAAAAATTAATTATAATTTTTATTAATTTTTCAGAAAAAAAAATAAAAATTGAGATGAAAACTCCTGAAAGCCAAATTGAAAAATATCATTACACTAACATAATATTGAAATTTGACACTAGACCACTATTATACAAAAATAAAAATAAAAATTTGTATCATGTTGGTAAAAAAAAAAAAGAATTTGTGTCATGTTGATCAATAAATATATAAATAAAAAGTTACTATTTGAGTAATTTTCTCTCTCTCTCTCCCTCTCTCTTTATTACTTTTTATTTTAAATAAAGACAGTTCAAGATTCAATGAGTCGACGACTTAGAAATGCTAGGATGTAGCACATTTATGAATTATTGTCTAATTTATAGTAGTTTTAGTTGTTTGACTTCTAATTAAATAAATATGGAGAGTTAAAAATCCAAACGAATATTAAAAAGAAGAAGAAGAAAAAAAAAAGATAAAAACTTGTTTTTCAAGGTTCCGCGATCTTCACATGGGTCTGTGTGGCCTATGCTAAGTTCTTTAGCTTTTTGAAAGGAGAAAATGGCCTTCATTATTAAGAAAAGGATAAAATTTATTTTTGCATGCTGAACTTTGATGCTTTTATAATTTTAATTTTTAAATTTTGAAAATTAGTAAAAATACTTTATGAATTATAAAATATTATCATGTTTGTTCCTTTTATGAGTTAAATAGATGGAATTGCTGACATGATAATAACTAAAATATAATTTAATATGGACAAATTTTATTTTTGCTTCAAGAATATTGTAATTTTTCCCTTGAAACTAAAAAAAAAATCACTTTTTTAACTGACGAAAAGAACAAAGATGATACTATTTCATAATCCATAAAAGAATTTTTACTAATTTTTAAATTTTAAAAATCAAAATTATAAGCGCATTAAAATTTAGAGCAAAAATAAAATTTGCCATTTTTGGAGAGAGAGACAGTGGTCCACGAGTGACGGTGTCTGCACAGCTGCACTCCTTGGCTTGAATAATACTACAAAAAATATGGCTCAAATCTTGGTTGTCTTTTGTCCTTTTTTTTTATTTTTTTATATATTTTTTAAAAGGCAATATACACATAAAGTTAGGAAATGGTCCCAACTCTAAAAGTATTCATTTATGACAAAAAGATGAAAAGTTCGCTCCCCTCTAAAGATATCATTTGTACCTTGTTCTTCAACCACCACACAACATTAGTTCGCATTATAAACATCAAATGGGGTCTTCTCTCATCATGATTCCACTTTCTAAAACTAAAAAAAAAAAAATTTAAAATTAAATTAAATTAAATTAAAAAAAAAAAGAAAAAAGAGAGAAGTACAAACACACACAACCACTACACAAACCTACATCTTAATGGACCATGGTGAGGAGGGAATCATACTGAGTCTAGAGATCCCGGAGACCTTGTTTAAAAATTATGGTAAAAGCATCCATTTGAGCCTTTGGCAACACCAAACCAATTTCCATCCCACCCTTCACATCTCTACTCTCAACAAGTGAAATTGCCTTTGTGGAGTCAGTCTCAATCTCCTCTATCTTCTTGGGTTTCCCCCATCCAAAATCCCTCCCATAGAGATCCAACTTGGGCGACCCGGAAACCATAGTGTGGACATCCGACCCGATCAACGACTGCCACTCGGAAACCCATTTCTCTGCCCCTCTAAACATGGCCTTGTCCAACCGCTTGACCGTGCCTCCGATCGCTCTTGCCGCAACAAGGACTCCATCTTCCCCCAATAATTCTCCCCTCGCCGCTGCTGCCCGCCCAAACCCGATACAGTTACCAAAATACGTCGTGGGTACCGGGTACCCCACACGGGTCAACCCGCCCGCAATGAACCCGAAATAAATTGTATCCTCGTTTCCTTTTACTTGGGATCTCACTAGACAAACCCATAGAAATGCACATGTTAGAACGTAGGGAGATAAGTGTAGTGATTGTGGCTCACTTTTTTTATTGCATTGAGTTGAAACAATCCAAATTTTAACCCTCTCCATATCATCCAACCCCATCACAAACGTGGCTCGAACCATGTCACCGCAATCCTCGTTAGTGGTAACCTCTTTAGTGCCAACCATTGGCATTGAAGATCTTCTCTTCCACCACTCCTTCAAGAATATGCCCTCCAATCCATGAGAGTCAACGATGGCCGTCCGATCATAACAAGACCAACATTGATCAAGATCATAATTGTGATCTCCTCCAATCATATCACTACAAAGCGATGACCAAACCCTCATGAAATTGTTGAACGTCCTTCCATCAGCAACAACATGGTGGAATGCCAACCCAATGCTGAAACCAAAGTGTGGAAACATGGTAACTTGGATGGCAAGCAAGGACAACTTATCACGTGCCTCACGTGATAGTAATGGTAGTTTAGGCACAAGCTTGTGGAACTCCTGGGCATCTCTTTGGCAACTATGGCTGCAGAGGAGGTGGAAGTCTCCGTCGGACTTGGCGACGGTGAAGGAGACATAGTCGGCTTCACCGCAGGTAATCTCCGGCTTGCGGGGCCAAGGAGGCAAGATTAGGGTTCCGGCGAGGGGGCGGAAGCGTTGGAGGGCTAGGGAAAGAGAGCGCTTGAGACTTGGAAGGAGTTTGGAGGTGAAGTGAGAGTTTGGAAAGGGGAATTCATAGAAGAAAAGAGGTTGGCTTGGAGGGAAGAAAAGCCATGGAATGTCGAGGAATGTTAGAGGGAGAGAGGTTGGTGGAGGTGGTGATGAAATTGAAGAGGCCAATTGAGGGCTTATGACGCATTCCTCAAGAATGTTGACAATGGAGAGTTTGGCCATTTGGAGTTAGTAAAGGATATTCAGATAGGAGTGAGAATTTTGGAATTGCTATCTAAGATAAATGTTGTTCGGTAGGATTTCAAAAAGACAAAATAAATACATTTAGTAGTACGTATATAAATATGTGTATACACCCACCAAGTCTTATATCAGATATCATATTAATATGATAATATAAATTTTAATTATTATAAATATGAATTTCTCTTATTTTATATTTTTTTTATATATAAATTTATATTTTTAATAACTGAAATTCATATTTACAGTAATAAAAATTTACATTATCGAATATTATTCGATATTAGATATAAAACCAATTATATATATATATATATATCTAAATTTAACTCTATTTGATGAATATTTGATAATTTGAGAGTGTGTACTTTCTTTCTAGAAGTAACATAAGAAAATGTGGGTTTATTTTCTTTTTCTTTTGTTTTGTTTTTTTTTTTTTTTGTTTTTTTGGTCGGTGAAGATGTGGTTTGTGCTTTTGTACTGTAAAAGATTTTATCTACTTTTGGCTAAAGCTTACGATTGCCAAGCAAAAAAAAAAAAAAAAAAGGTTAATTACTTATTAAGCAAATAAAAGAAAATATTAATAAAGGTAAAGAGGCACACGTTTAGCAGAGATCGGGGCATTATAACCTGATTCGTACATGACATGAAAAAAGAAAAAGGCGCTCTAAAAGTATCGATAGATTTTAGTTTTTGTAGTCAAACTACGATGATTTATCTTTTTTTGTTCCCCTCCTATGGCTGTTTTGATTAGATATATTAAAAAAAATTTATTTAAATAAAAAAAGATATATGTTAAAAGTAGATAAAAAAGATAAAATGATTGAAATATTAAAAATAGACTAATACATTAAAAATGACAAATGAAAAAATAACAAATTGTTTGAAAGATAATATTTTAATATGTTAATGAAAAGTATTGTCTTAAATTAAAGTGTTTTATTTATAACAAAATGTGTAAAAAAATTACAAAAAAATAGAAAAATTTATAAAATATGAAATAAATATTTTCTTGAAATATGAAATACACAAAAATTATCTTTCAATTTTAAAAAATAAATACATTAATGTAATTAAATTATATATTATAAAATTTTAGGGGGTGTTTGGTGTAGTGATTTGAGTTGAGATTTTTAAGTTTAAATAGTAATTTTTGTTGATTTTTTCAGAAAAGATAAAAAACTTTTTCAGAAAAAGACAAAAAAAAATACAGTTTAACTTGAGTTGAGTTGGTGTGCCAAACACCCCCTTAAATATATAATAAATAGATCTTATAAATCTAATATGATATATATTATTTTATTTAATAACAACATAAGAAGATTTAAATAATATTTTCTCTTGCTCATGAACCCCAATATTCTTGCTTCCCCTTCTCTCCTTCCCAAAAAAAAAAAAAAAAAACTATTTATCTCTCTCTCTCCCTCAAAAAGAGAGGAAAAAAAAAAAAGCAAAAAATGTCTCTCTCTATCTATCCAGTCCCTCGAAAAGAAGCAAAAAAAAAAAAAAAAAAAAAAGGATAAACGTCTCCCCCCCTCTCTCTCTCTCTCTCTCTCTCTCTCACGCTCCCTCGAAAGATGCAAAAAAAAAAAAAAAAAAAAAAAAGCACGACTCCCTCGATCTCTCTCACTCCCTCGAAAAGAAGCAAAAAACAAAAAACAAAAACAAAAACAAAAAAGGGCCCCACTTCCCCACCCCCCCCTACCCCCCCCCCCGCTCTCTCTCTCTCTCTCTCTCTCTCTCTCTCTCACCCCGCCTCTGCCTTGTGTCAGCCAACCCTGAAGGAAAAAAACAAAAAAAAGAGAGAGAACAAAAGTTTCAACCAAAACACGCATTTCGGACGAAAACAACTTTTTTTTTTTTCCTCCCTTCATAAATATACTAGTTTTGACACATGCATTACACATAGTGAATCATAATGAAAATTTTCATATAATATGAAAAAATATTTTTAGAGATTATAAAAAAATATAGATTAATAAACAAAATTAAAGAGTTAAATTTTATGATACAATCATAAAATACATAATAATAATAAAATCAAATATTCTAATAAATAAGATAATAATACACAAATCATTTGTTTTTTTATTTTTTTTTTCAAAATATATAGAGTTGTATTTTATTATCTCAAAAAAGGTTTTAATCCCATTGTTGGCTATATTAAAAAATAAAACATTATAATAAGAAAAAAAATGATTGGAAAAAGAAAACTAAAAACGTTTTGAAAATATGATAATGAAGTAAAAGGTAAATAAAAAAAAGAGTCAATATGAATATTTTACACACATTTTAATTTATATATAGAATCACATACACACATGCATCTGCAAACAAAGTTTAAAAAAAGCAAAATAGTTTATTTTTATAATTATTTTTAGTGTAGAACAATATGCTAGCGACAACATTTTATACCTACTTGTTCAAAGTTTTATAGTAAAAATAAGTATAGATGAAATGCTAATACATTCTTAAACCTGAGTTCTCACATGACAAGTTGTAGTAGGCGTTATCCTAAGTAATATTGGATATATGCTCATTTCCTACGGGTCCGTTTGGTGATCAAGTTTAACTCAAACTAAACTGTACTTTTTCATATCAATTTTTGTCTTTTTCTAAAAAATTTTTTTGTCTTTTCTGAAAAGTTAACAAAATTTACTATTTAAACTTAAAAAACTTAACTCAAACCCAAACACCAAACACCCTCTTACATAATGAGCTCCTACAATTACAGTAGGACAGATGGTCATTCCAAAAGTAGACAAAAGTATGAAATTTCTAAACAAGAAAACTTGATCCAAACACAAATTTAATATGAATATGCCCGAAAATAATGACAAAATGACATAAAAGCAAAAATGAAATTCCAAAATGAAAGAATTCTATTAACTTTGTTTTGAAACCTGAAGGCATCATTAGCTCACAATAAAAAAGAACTCTTTTTCCTGTTGTTTAAACGAAACTTTCTAAAGGAAAAGAGGAAACTCAATAATCTAAAGCAATATATATATATATATATCCGTGTGTGTGTATGGAATACAAAGAAAATGTTATATATATATATATATATCTCTCTCTTTTGATGATAAAACATTTCCAATCTCCAATCTCCTACTTTATCTACTATTTTATAAATGTAGGAATATATTTTGTTTTCGGAAGGTAAGAAAACAAAAAGAAAATTGAAAAAGAAAAGTCTTCCACTAAGGACAGGTTTCACGCCTAAGAAAAGGAAAAAAAGGGAAAGAAAGAGAGAGAAAACTTATTCTCAATGTTCACGTGAGATTCACCAAAGCATCTAAAGTAATGAACGACGTATTTCTTCAAGAAAGCTTTTAGCCAACACGTGGAACGAACATCAACAATAATCCTTAAAAATAGTCGTTAAAAAGCTGAAAAAAGAAACAAATCTTAAAAAAAAAAAAAAAAAGAATGAAACGAGCGTTTCAACCAAAACGCTCGTTTTGGTTGAAGCTTATGAATAGTACTACATATTGACGTTTTTATATATTTATAGATACATGCTTCGTTTCGCTTTTCAACTAAAATTTAACCAATCTATATTTTTTTATCTCAATTTTTATCTTTTTCTAAAAATCAATAAAAATTATAACTAATTTTTTAAAAAAGTTACTTTAAAATAAGATTAAACTGTCAATTTCAAAAACATTTCAAAAAATTTCGGATATTATTTAAATTAATTACTATATATATATTTTAAAAATTTTATATAAAATGAATATTAATACAAAAAAAATCTTTTTTTCCCTCTCCTCTCTCACACTTCGTACTCTCTCTTCCTCCCTCTTTCTCTCTCCTTCCCCATGTGTTAGTTGCACAGCAGCCAAAAAAAACCTCAAAAAGTTTCAAAAACCCAAGTCTCTCTCTCTCCCTTTCCCTCTCCTCCCATGTCAGCTACACGGCAGCCAAAAACAAAAACAAAAACAACGTTGTTTTATTACCGAAAATAAACAGTAACTTTTTATCTATTGTTTTATTACCGAAATAAACAGTAACTTTTTATCTATTCTTTTATATATGTAGGATTACAGAACGTTTTTAGTTTTACCAAGAATTGCAACTAAATCAATAATTTAAGGATTGATTTGTAAAATTAATAATAGATTAAATGATCATTATCTGAAAATAAAGTTAGGGACTGATGTGCATATAGCCCAAAAGAAAATAAATCTTAAACACAAAGTTCATAAAAAATGGTAAACCTTATGAAACAAAAAATCTACAATTTACTATGTATTTAAGATTATGATGTATTAAAAAAACTTAAAAAAAAAGAAGAAGAAAAATCAACTAACATAAGAAATTGAGATATTTTTTAGTTAAATAATATTAGTTGGGATTTTTCATATTTAATATTGATGTAATTTTAATATAAAAGGGCTTCATTTAACTTGAATATAAAGTGAATATAAATATAAATTCACAAAAAAAAAAAGTGAATATCAATATGCAGGTTGAAGTTCAAAAAAGAAAAAAAAAAAAAATTACAAACTGCTTTCCTATCAACATGCCTACAAAAAAAAAGTTGTTGCTTGCCTATTATATATTTATGAAAAAACTCTACTCTTTTTTCTTCTTTTTTAGACATTTTACACTTAAAAAATAATAAATGTGTAGTTACAATATGACAAAACTATAATTTGAATTAAATGGTCTTCTTTTAAGTTCAAGTTTCAGAACTCTTACAAGAGCACAACACGTAGGAGGCAAAAAGCAAATGTCAACTGCAGTGGCTGTGGGGAAGAACAAAAAACTAAAAAAAAAAAAAAAAAAAAAAAAAAAAAAGCACCTAAACAGTGCGTTTTGACTACCAAAATGAACAGTAAAAAAAAATCACATAAACATTGCTGTGAGGAAGGAAGGAGGAAAAAAAAAACACATAAACATTGCTGCGAGGAAGGAAGGAAGGAAGGGGGGGGGGGGGGGGGGGAAAAAGCACCTAAACGGTGCGTTTTTGACTACCAAAATGAACAGTGCAATTCTTATTCACTCTTTTATATATTTAGGATATATATTGTATAGATACTGTATAAATGAGATGAGTAACGAAGTCTCCCACTCAAATTTATTATAAAGATTAAAAAAATAAGTAAATATGTAATAAAATTTCATTTATATATTATATCGGTAGAATTTATTTTTAAACCGTTAAGATATAATCGAATGTTTGATATGTTGCTTGTATATGATAGTTATAATGCATCTTACCTCATACTAGCATAAACTAAAAAATTTAAAAATAATATACAAAAAAATAAATTAAAAAGAAATGGGTAAAACACCCATTCCCTCCCCAGCAGCCGAGGACGCTCCCCAACCAACGACCCTCCACCGAAGAGCTACCCCCCCCCCCCCACCCCACCCCGCGAAGCCAGATTTGGTCGGCGTTTGGGGAGGGGGGCTCCTCGACATCTTCGCAGGCATCAGGGGGGCCGCCGGTTGACTAGTTGAGAAACTAGTTTTTTTTTTTGTTTTTTTTTTTGAATTACTATTGTTTTTTTTTTTTTCATTTTTAGCATATAATATTATGGGTTAATATACATTATAATTATAATGCACAAGCAACATCTCAACCATTTGATTAAATCGAGACGGTTTAAAAATGAACTATATCGATAGGGTATATAAAAAGATCTTTACCGCAGATTTACCCTAAAAAATAAATAAAAAGAAAGAAATATTCAGACACTAAAGGCAAATGCATATGAACTCAATTACATATTGGTTATTTTTATATATTGAAATATTTTTCCTTCTGAACATGCAGTTTATATGCATTTTTCTTTTAAAAATCAACAATTACATCTTTTTGTATCTTATTAAGTTTCGTCAACTTAACTAAAGATTTTGAAATCATAATCTCCATTGCTTTATGAGCAAGTATGTAGTTATTTATCTTCTCACCTATCATGATGTCGATCCTTGGGTTCGGGACGTCGTCAACATCATTGGCCCTATTTCTAGAAAGCGCGAAATTACTGATGCATGTTATCGTGTTCTGTGTGTGTGTTTGTTTTGTTCTTTTTTTTTTTGTTCCTTTTTATTTATTTATTTTTTTAATGAAAGTGAATGCTGCTTCTAGATCATGAACCTGATGTACCCAAGAAAGTCTTATAATAGTATTATTGGTTTCTATGAAAGCATTATGCGCAGCTTAAACGACATATCTATAAGAAGAATGATGGTTATAGGTCTGATCTTTCTTCAGAAATTATTTCCCTTCAGAGAATAGACTTGCTCTATGTTGTTTTGTTCTATTTGAATAACTAAAAGTTGTTATGTATCGTGAATTACAATTATTGAACATTGTGTTGGATAGTCCGTTTAGCAGGTAAAAATTGGTAAATATTCATAAAGAAGTGATAGCATCATAAATAAAAGAAGTTTCATAACACATTTTGAAACAAAAATATAATTTACTAGGGTAAATTTTTTTTTCCTCGATTTTTACTTTTAGAAGCACCCAAAACCACAACAACGTGAGAATTCAATATTTACCCCAAGCAACCAAAAAAAATCTTTGTTATGACAAACCATCATTAATGGTGACAATTGCAATCTCAAAAAAAAAGAAAAAAAGAAAAAAAAAAGACAATTGCAGGTAGAAAAGCTCATTCATAATTTTTTGTTAGGGGGTGCCAGTGGAGGCTGTAGCCCCCATTGAAAATTTTTGTTATTTTTTTTTTTACCTTAAAAGTTTTATAATTTTTTTAATTTGTTCCCATTAAAATTAAAAAAAAATCTTATATATATAGTTTTTATTTTGTCCTAATTAAAAAAAATCTCGAATAATCTCCACTAAAATTCATTTTATAAAAAAAAAAGTTTATACTTTTATTACTTTACTCTTATTAAAATTAAAAAGTCTCATATAAACCCACTAAAGTTAAAATTCTCACATAACCCCCTTTAAAATTTATTTTATCTTGAAACATAATTTTGGTGTATGCCTGAACTGAAATAGATTTCTGGATTCGCCCCTGGTCCTACGTACACCTCATTTTCTCGGCATTGCTTGATTTCTAGAGAACTCAGAAGGGCCAGAAAAAACCATTTTTGGTGCGAAGAAAGTTACCCAAACAACTATTTTTTTTAAAAAATATATTACTAACATGACATCAATTCTTCTCTATTGTTCAATATGATATAAATTTTAATCTATTTTTATATCATATTGATTTAGTGTTAATTTTTTGGATCATATAAATATAATGGTCTTTAAATTTATTTAATTGATTGCTTTTTCATTTTGTGAGACCAAAACTTATAGAAGACAGGTGTCCGAGAGTGACTCGAATGGTTCAGTTCAAGGGATTGAGGGCGATCAAAACGACAACATTTGGAGTGTCGTTTTTTCTTATTATTATTATTATTATTATTATTATTATTATTTTGGACAATCTTTTTTTCTTATTGGTAATGGGATAAATTCAAATGTGGCATGGACTAGCCCAAAGGCCCAAGCATAGTTGTTCAACAAACACTCTGGTATCCAAGCTTAATCGTTGGAACGAGGAACATTTAACTCTTGGTTATCGAACAGCTGTGTTTGTTTTTAAAATAAGTGAGTTAAGTACAATTATATAGTCTTTTTCATTTGTTTTTAATAAAAATATTAATAAGAAATTCTGATATAAAATGTAAATTACGGATGAATTTAAAATTTAAAGTACAAATAATAAAATGAAAGTTATTAAAATTCAGACGATAAAATGAAAGATGTTAAAATTCAATTGGTATAGATTAGGGCTAAACATGTCAACCGCATGCAAACAGAAGCGGATTGACAGCGACCGTCCAAAACCGACCGAGTAGTCGGTCATACGTCAGCACCGACAGACGTGGGCAGCTAATCGAACCGAGAACCAGTGGGAGCAGGCGGTTTGTGGTTTTGGGAGTTGGGTCTGGGCGGTAACCGAACCGCTGAGCTCTTTCATCTCTTCTTTTCCGGCTTTTTTTATTCTTTTTCCTTTTCTCTTCTACTCCGGCATTATTATTATTATTATTATTTGTTTTCAATTGTTTTGCAGCATTAAGTGGAACGACAGAGTTCTACATAAGGTTTTTCATTATCTCACACACACTTAAATACATGTGCAATTCTTTTTCTTTTTCTTTTAGTCACCGCCGCCGGCATTTGTTTGCAAGTAAAGCCCCCCATCGCTAGCCTTTCGTCTTTCCTGGAACTGAGCAGCACCGACCGAAAAAAACCGTTGATATTAGGTCGGTTTTGACACTCCAATTGGATGATATCGGTTTCCAATTTTGGAAACCGACGGCCCTAATATAGATAAAAATAATCTAAATCCTAAATCTTTAGACTCATCTTATACCATTTATTTTATTACAATCCAAGATTGCAATCTCCTCCACCCTACGGGGATATATTATGGAAAGTAAATATTTTGTGTATATATATTTACCACTAAAAGTAATATAGAATTTACTAATCATAATTATTCCTTTTCAAATTTAGAAAATCTCTTGATCTCTAGATTTAATTGCCATGTGTAACTTATATGATTTTGTAATTGTATCTTCTATTTATATATAGAATGCATTTATAATGCTTTTTACTAATAAATTTTATCTATATTTTCTTAGTCATGGATGTAATATTTTGTTGAACATCGTTAAACGATTGCATTAGTTCCTCTAGCTTTGGATAAAACAGTACAACCTTGTAGGAATTAAATAAGTATTCAGAAATCACGACTTTATTCTTTTTAAAGATAAACTACTACTATTATTATTATTATTATTATTATTTTTAGGTGTTCAAGTTCTTAACCTTAAAAGTGGGAACGCTGCATCGCTGTCAACAAAGCACCTAATAGGATTATTAAAAAATTTGCAGCTAAACCTTATAATTAAATTAAGTATTTAAACACACGAGAACATCGCGTTCCCTGTGGACGTTTTACTTCTAAGTTCTAAGTTCTAACCAAAAGAAAAATTACACCTTAAGTTAAGTTGAAATAAATATCCTATTGATTAATATATTGTCGAACATCGTTAAACTTAAACAATTGTTTGCATGAATGATGTTTATGATAAAAATTTTCATAATATATTTTTTATTGCACTCTATTATTATTATTATTTTTAAAAAATAAACTAGTATTTTGCATGCAATAATTATGGTTTGGGATCTCTTATCAAAACCCCTCCCTCACCCGCAAAACTAATCCTATCGAGATTTGAATCATTTATTAGTTCATAAGCGAGCATGTGACCTGAAATGCTTCATCTAAACCTTATTATAATAGGAATTAAAACAAGTATTTAAAACACATGAGGACATACACGTTCATGTGGACGATTGACTTTATACTAAAAGAAATATGAGATTGTCCGAGAAATATGGTAACTATATATTAACTAAGGATATCACAATATCATGATGCATCCCTAAATATATATATATATATATATATATATAGACACACACATATATAATGCACGTGGCTGGGTTTAATCGGTTTAAAAAAAAAAAAAAAAGCATTGACCTCGTAATTCATATGATTAATGATTATGTTTGAATTTAAACCCTCAAATCATAATGAAATCATAAAAATATATTTGGACCAAATGGTTGCAGATATAGTCTAACAGTAATATTATATCTATAAGCTAAAAATTTCGAATTGTTCCATTTTTAAGTTAAATAAATTTTATAATACTTGGGTCATACCTCTTAAAATCTGAAAATTACACTATCACCCCCACCGTTTATCAATCTTAACGGCAAGGAAATAGTGGACCGTTAATCTTTTGTTTAATGACAAAGCCTCCTTAGATCTAGGAACAAAATTTGGATGAAACAAAAGAAAAAGATTCACGACAAATTTGGATGACACAGAAGCGATCGAAAAACAGGCACCCTACAAAACTATGGTTAACCAATGCTGAATTTGGATGAATAAAGTTTATTTCAGCTCAAAAAATATATATGAAATCAGGTAAAGAGGACAACTTTCAAACTACGGATCCGTTTGGTAGAGCCATTTGAACGGTCACATTTTAGATGAAAATATTTGAATGAAGACATTCGAAGGTATTTAGACGGCCGTAATATCAAAAGAAACATTTGAATATAATATTTGAATGCGCGTTTGAAACTTAAATAAAATAGAGAGTTTGTTTGTTTTTGTTTTGTTAAAGAGAATCCGAATGTTACAGTTGAATACATACTCAAATGAAGCAGGTGACCAGCATTTCATTTTTCTTCTTACATGGTCAAATGGACCATTTGGCACCAATTGAATCACATTCAAAATGTTATATTATCAAACACCCATTTGAATGGTCAATCCAAATGAAATGACACAAATGTTGTCAAATGATTGAAACAAAGGAAGGGATGTATTTCATGCTCAGTTAATTTTTTATCTACTTAATCATCAACTAAATAATTTGGATTAGGAATTTAGGATACTCAATTGAGATAGAAGATTATAATAACAATTTAGAGCTAAAAGAATTGAAGACAAAAGTACAGCACCGAAATAACAATTTCTCAAGCCAGAAAAAGTGTCATTTTGGAACTCAACAAGAAATAAAAATTCCAAACAACATATAAGAGAAATTTATTTCTTTGGTACAGCCTTGTGACAAAAGTCTTGTTCAAAAAAGAAAAAAAAGAAAAAAGAGAAGATGGAAACAAAGATTACTTCCAATTTCAACCCATTAAATTCTTGTAAAAATCTCTTATTCTATCACTCTCTTGATGATTCCTTTCATGATTGTATATATTACAACTCACCATTTCCATTAATTAGCCCTTAGGATTTGTCAGTCTCATTACCATAATAAAACGGCATCATCTCTGTTCCAGCTTGCTCCTCCTGCTCGGAAAAACTGTATTCCCAAGCCAAAATGATTCATGAGTAGCCAAGTGAATGTCAGAAGTTCTCCACCACTACTTGGTTGCTGTGCATGTATGATTGGCCTACAATTGATAGCCGCGTAACACATTAATTCCACCCACATTCGATCCATTATCTCCCACCGATCGTCGCCCAATCCGTGAAGTTGTCGCGCAAGGAAACACGCATCAAAGACCACGGATTTGCTTTTATTTCCCTTCACTGCAGCTGGTCTGAATTTCACTTCCGACCAAAAGTTTCTTACACAACGCTTCTTTCGAACGTTCTGATTTTGAGTGCTTGCCGAAAAACCTCTTGGCTTCTGCATAAGTGTCTTGGAGTTGGAACACTATGTACCAATTGCCCAATATCGTGGACAGCATATTAGGCTGCATGATCCACAGATAAAACATGTAATCCGATAGAATCTTGCACTTCCTTTTACCTCCATTCTCCTGATCACCGGTACTAGAGCAATTTTCATTGAGATGGCTGATCTCAGTAGCTATGTGCCACAGAAGAAGGCTTTCGGTGTATTGGAATTCTCCGATGCTCCATTTGAGTTTGATCTCAGTAGCAAAAGGACTCTGAGACAGAGCTGAGTCGCCTCTTTGTACACTTGCTTGCACTGCATCTCTTAAACTGCTTGCGTTCTCAAATTTGATTTTCAGCTCGTCGAAGATAAATTTCATCAAGTCTTCAGTAACCTTCTCTGAAGATGAGCGCCGCATTATTTTTAATCTTATCTAGAGTTCCTGAAAGATGGATGAGGGCAGCAAGCTCGTAGAGCTATTTAGGACGTTCATCCAGACAATAATCTATCAAATTGTATTGGAACACAAGCCTCGACCACTTTGATCTCTTTAAAAACATTTCAGGAACACATTTTTTCCAACTCTTCTTAAGGACTACAACAGTGAAGTCTGAAAAAACGAGCTTGATAAGGAATCAAGGACAACTGCTCCAATAAGCAAGGCGTAAATGAGGATGATTTCAAACCAACCAAACCCCTTCTTTTCCCTTGGAAAAAATATATGGAGGCACCCATTAAGGAAGAGAAGCTGAAACCCAGGAGGACGTACCCGAAACTGTTATGCACTATGGCCACTTTGGT
This sequence comes from Ficus erecta, assembly GCA_008635985.1. NCBI lineage: Eukaryota > Viridiplantae > Streptophyta > Magnoliopsida > Rosales > Moraceae > Ficus > Ficus erecta. Next base: position 482,604 of record BKCH01001110.1, read on the forward strand.
GTGAAGAACATAGAACATGAAGCTGAACTAGTTCTCCATTACTTGAAAAGCACGTCTATGATTGGTAATTTTGAGAAACAAATTTCTGCTAAATTCTCGGTCTTTGGTGGTTAAAAATAAACCGACAATGAGTCCTTTGAACCATTTAAAGAGCACTTTTGGCACTCGCAATAGCTCCAAGTCATCAACATTATTGGCGTTTAAATCAATTCCTCCATCATCAACACTACTAGTGTTTGGCATGATCGTCACAAGATTTGGCATCGTCGGGGGTGTTGGTAGTCAGGCCGATGGCAACAGCAGCAATCCAGTCCGCCAGTTGGTAGGCACCCCAAATCAGAAAGAGCATAAATGTGTTTCTACAGCGTTGTCTTGAGGATGAAAACAACACTAAGAAAGCCTGCAGAGAGAGGCTTAGCAGAATAGAGCCGCGAAGATTCCAAACGTTCCATAGTTTCCTCACCTTGTCCGGCACAGGCTGCTTCATATTGTGTTACAAAATAGCTTCAAATCAAGATTAGTCCAAGCATATATAGTATATAATGGCACCTGGTATGGACGGAAACAAAAACGAGCTTACATATATAAAGAAAAAAAAAATACAAATATTATCAGAGGAATTGACGAATAAGATAGCATTCAAGTACTATACAAATAAGATCCCAAATGATCTTTAGTACAGAAAAAAATTACAGAGAATCACAGAGCTATGTTCATTTTAATCTAAAAAGTTGAAAAGAAAAGAAAATGTGAACTAACCTGGGGATGAACTATGCTGAAGCCTAGGGTGCATAACGTGTTCAAAGGAGGTTTCAAATGGAAAAGAATCAGAAGTTTTTTTATTTTTATTTTTTATCCTTCTTCTTCTTCTTCTTCCCTTCAATGAGGTGATGATGGCTGGTGATGAACAATTAGATCTCCGTTAACGTTGACTACAGGAAGATGTTTGGTAGTTACTAACTTCAACTCTCAAAGGTGTAGATGTAAATATATTTAGTCATGGGAGTGTCGTTATAATTTCATTATCAATTAAGAGGCCAACTAATGTGTTTATCTGATGCACGATCTTGCAACTTATGTAGCAGGGGAACTGTGATGTCCGGAAAATTCGCAATATTAATTGCTGAAACAAAATAGAAATAAAGTCATCAATTTTCTATGTTAAGAGCACATTTTTTAAAAATGTCCTTAAAAATTTTGGGCTATAATGCTATGAATGAGAAGTTTCAAGTTATAAAATGTTTCAAGTTATAAGGAATTAACGAGTATTAAGGAGAAACTAGATACAGTTGCAGCTGATCCACGTTGGATCCACTTCACGGAGTGCAGTACTGATTTGGAAGAACTTCTCCCGGGTATGAGGGAAACACACTTGTTTATTAGTGAAGAAGAAATTTACAGGAGGGAAAAGGATAAAGAGGCAATCGTGAAGCTTTTGTTGTCTCCGAAATTGACGAGGACAGATATGGTTCTTCCCATAGTTGGGATGGGAGGAATGAGGAAAACCATGCTTGCACAACACGTGTTTAACGATCCAAGGGTACAAGAGCATTTTGAAGAACGAATATGGGTATACGTTTCTGATGACTTTGATGTTAGAAGGATTCTTGAACAAATATTACTACGTAAAAGTGCAGCAGCTAGTTTTAGCACGGCGAAGAATCTTTCTTTTAACCAGTTGCATAACTTGCTTCCAGAGTTCTTACATAAAAAGCAGTACCTCATTGTATTAGATCACGAGTGGAGTGAAGACTCTGAAAAATGGGATCAACTGAAGCAATGTGTTTTACAATTAGGTGTTCAAGGCGAGAGTGCGATAATCCTAACTTGCCGTTCGTTAAAGGTTGCAAGTATTGCAGGCACCATCCAACCATATGAGTTAGGACTTCTAACTGAAAACAGTCTTGGACTTTATTTCAAACAAAGGTTTTTCCTCATCAAGACTCACAACATGAGTCAAAAAGCGCTGAGATGATAAGCAATGCAAAGAATGTATGCCGGTGTAATGGACACCCTCTTCTCATAGCGGCAATTGGAGGAATGTTACCTTCAAGACATCCAGAAGACTGGCAATCCTTCTACAAAGAGGACTTCTCCAGATCAGAACCATTTGTTCATGTACTTGCATTGCTGAAGCTGAGTTATGATCGTCTCCCTTCGCTTCTACAACACTGGCTTTATCGATCCGCAGACTTCTACAGATCAGTCTTTAGAGGATGTTGGCTATGCATATTTTATGCATTTACTTGATAGGAACTTCTTTCATCAAGTTAAAGCAGATGATAAGGAACAGCGTGCGACAAAATGCAAAATGAATGATCTGATGCACGATCTTGCAACTTATGTAGCAGGGGAACAGTGCCTCCTATCATATTCACCGAGTGATTTTCGATCTACTCATCAGGGAAGACTGTTCCATTTGTGGCTTGCTTTTAATTTACGATTAGGAGAACAGGATTTAGCTTCATTGATAAATCCGGCAAAGATACGATCCATTCATTTGCAAGGTAATTCGTGGAGGGCAGAAAAAGCGAGAGTTGCTAATGGAATTTTAGATGCTAAAATTTCTGGATGTAGATATTTGAGGGTACTGGATATGCATGCTTTGGGGATTTCGGTTGTACCGTCTTCTATTGGCAAGTTGAAGCATCTGAGATATCTTGATCTGTCTGAAAACGAGGATATCATCGAACATCCTGATTCGATTACCGAGCTTCAGAATTTGCAAACTTTGAGACTATACTCATGCTTTGAGCTTAGAAGGTTGCCAAGAGACATTGGAAATCTCATCAACCTCAGGCATCTTGAGATAGATGGGTGCTATAATTCGGTCAGTCTGCCTCGAGGAATCACTCGACTGACTAATCTCGAGACCCTATCACGTGGTGTGCTAAGAGAGGATGCCTCTACGCGTAGCGACCAGCTAGAGCAACTCAGAAGACTGAATAACTTTAGCGGCGAGGTTGAGATTAAAAACCCGAAACATGGTAAAGATGAGATTTCTAAATATTTGAGTGAAAAATGGAGAGTTCGATCGCTGTCCCCAGAATGGGGGAAAAGCCATGCACCAGAGTCCAGTGATAACAAGATTCCATTGAACTCCACCATATATTCAGATCTTAAAGAGCCGAAACTTTCCTAGCAGTCTGGTGAAACTTTCGCTGAGGAGATGGGTTGAAGGCAGAGATCTACAGAAACTCAATCGGTGCTTTCAGCTTAAGGTATTGGTATTGGCTGAGATTACAAATCTGGAATGTGTTGGGAAGGGACCTGTTTCATGATCGACGACTTTCCTTCCGAGTCTACAAGAACTCTGGCTCATAAAACTGCCCGAGCTACTAGGATGGTGGAAACCTAGTTCATTGGAGAATACAAAAGCGTGCTGCATACCAATATCTAATGGTAATCTTCCTCTGTTTACTTGGTCTCTTGTTTTGCATGTTTATCTTACATACATATATACATGTATATATGCACACACACATGTTAAATGTTTTCTTCTTCACTTTCCTTTCTCTCTCACTTTTTTTTTTTTTTGCCTCTCTCTCTTCTCTCTCTCTCTTTCTTTTTCGTTCGTGACGTCAAGAAATCATACTAGTATACTAACTCTTGTTGTTTAACAAATCTGTACATAATTTTTCTTTTTATTGTACCTATGATTCATTCTCAAGATTTTAACTTCTTTCTTCCAAAACACAACCTGGTTGGCAACCATTGCTAATGCTCATCGTCACTTTTTACGGGTTTTCTAATCCAATTACTGAATTAAAAAAAATTCAGATCTACTGTACCCCCGATCTCCTCTGCATTTGTGCTAGTTTAATCATCGAGAGAAAATAATGGGATTGTACTTTTTAATTCTAGCTAGTAACTTCTTGTTTCCTTCTCAATCCAGGTTGAATCTTGGTAGTACTCCGCTGTGGATTTTCGCTTCATTCTAATTGCTTTCTGGCTTATGGATTGTACTAGTTTTGTTGCTGCCTTTTCTTTTGGTGTGATGCTCATTCTGGATTCTCTTAGCGTGATTCTACAAAATATGCACTATTTTTTCCTTATTAGAATTTTTTCCGCTGAGTTTTGTTTAATAAGATTTTTAACGTGACATATTTTTTAGTGGTATTCCTCCGAAGTAAGAGTTATATGCTCAAATTTACGGGTGTCCACTGGGGGATTAGCTTTTTTTCTTTTTTTCCTTTTTATTTTAATATAGTGGGGGTTTTTTTTTTTTTTTTTTAATATTTTATATAGTGAGTATATATATAAATTAGTCATGACACCCCTTAAATTTTTTAGGGAGATTTTATTTGTATCCACAATATTGATAAATATCCCCACAAAGTCAATAAAGATTTTTAATGTATTTTTAACCTATAAGAAATTACCTTAAAACCATTAAGAATACTTGTACCCCTACATACTTAAAAATGAAAATAAATTTTTTAAAATAATTAAAAAACATACACCACATTAATCATAAATGAAAATAATATTTTTACAAAAATCTTAAGAAATTGTTCTAAATTGTTATTCATCAATTTCTTTTCTTAAAATTTTTTTAAAAACCACATGAAAAATTTCAATGGAGGATTCAAGTGAAATAAAAATAAAATAAAGATGTCTCTTGAAGAGCCAACAATTATTAAAATATATATTTTTAATTTTTTAATTCGTTAGTATTATGTGTTTTTTTTTTCCTTTTCTTGTAGCATTTGAAAATGATTCTTTATGGTTTTTTATATGATTATTCTTTTTATTTATTTATTTATTTTTGCTATGTTTGTTTACATTATTCTATATTAATGTATTTTTTTAAATGCAGTATGACATTCCTTGATTTTTTATTTAGACATTACTTGAGTTTTTCTTCTTTACTATTTCATCTCCTTTTTTTTTAGAGATACTTTATGTTTTCTTTTTGAGAATGAAAATATATCTTTTTTTTTTCTTATTTAGATTTGTTAATTTATTTTTAACAAAATAAATTAAATTTAAAATAAAAGTGGGGCGTATGAGAAGATTAAATGTGGTATTATATAAAAAGTATCCATAAAAAGATAGATTTACTATGTTTATATTAGGAAACATTTATTAGATGAGAATATTTATCAATATTGTGGGTACAAATATAATCACTCGTATTTTATTGGGCAAACAATTTTGATTTTAAGAAATAAAATAGTTTTATTAAAAACATAAGCATTAGTGGGTCTAGTGGCTTGACTGAAAATATTTTTTGGCCCCCCTGCCAATAAATCTTGGCTCCGTTATGCCGGTGTCCACTCTAACCGTTCTCATTCTCTTAGATGGTTGGTTTCTCCAGTGTCTAATTGGTTTTTAGTATTTAGCTACAATTGTATTTTGTTTATTTTATGGCTCTTGGATTGTGTTTTTTTGGATATTGTAGTTATTTTTTATTAAATAAATGTTGGTGTGTTGACAACGGATTGACAAGAGAAGCGGGTGCCAACATAATTGGGATGCGTTTAGTTTGTTGTGATGCCTGAGCATTACCTGATTTATGAAAAGGAAAAGCTTGGTATAGAGTGGCCTATTTTGTTGTTTATTTGATAATTAGTCAGTTTCTTTAGAAATGCACTGCTAGTCCAATTCTTGAATGAATATATAAGCTCGGAGAATGTTTCTGGCACATAAATCTTACATTGTAAATCAAACTTTAGCCTCAAGGATGGCATTTAAAAATGTAAATGCATCAATCAAGCAAGAAAGATTTTTTTTTTTTTTTTTTAATGCAGCCTAGCTATAAGATTTGCAAAACAGAAATTAACTTTTTTGTCTTTCGGTAGTCCTAAAAGTTCTTCCCGCAACATCGATTCCTAGTGAACAAATGGAAGCTGAATGGAAAACCCAGGAACATATATCTTTCTATAGTATCAGACAATCCATAGCCCGGGTCTGCAGCACTACCATGAGAAGTATAAATAAGGGTGGACAAACGAAATTTATGCACTTTTGATTGACTTGAGAATAATTAATGAAGAGTTCAATTTTTTTGTTTTTTTTTTTTTGTTTTTGGTTCTTGATCCAATTAAATTTTGTATCTCATTGTTAATCATTTGATCGGATTTCAGCATGAACATAAAATTTGAACTAACCGGGACCGGAACAATGCTGAAGACTAGGAAGCATAAGGTGAGGATGGCTGGCCATAAACGATTTGGACTTCCGTCAACTTTGACTAACGGAAGACGTTGTATCGGGTAACTTTTCTTCAACTGTTTCAAAGGTATAGATGTAAATAAATTTAGCCACGGGGTGTTGTTATGGTTTTATTATTAATTAAGAGGCGTCAATGTAGAATCCCCATTGTAGAATCCCCTATGTAATTATTATTATTATTTTTTAAAGAAAGCAAATCTGTGCTGGCCTAAATACTTTCCTAGTGAAAAGCAAAAATAAAAAAGAAATCATAGATGGAGGAAAGAAGAGGAATAATAAACCCTTTTAAAAAAAAATAAAAAAAAATAAAAAGAAAGAAAGAAAACAGCTATGGTCAAATCAATATAAAGCAATAAAGCATCCCGAAAAAGAAACCAATACCTTTTTTTTTTCTTTTTTGAAAAAGAATCGAATCTATCAAAAACAAAAAGACGAAGAGAACATAGCTGGCCTCAATGACACAACATAAGATCATTCTGTCCCACTCCCAGTGGTGATTGAATACTGATGACACAAGAAAAAAAGAAAAAGATATTTAATTTTTTCTCTTAAATTTTAGTATTTTTATAATTTATTTATAAATTTTAAAAATTGATGCTTAAATTCTTAAAGTTAAACCCTTAGTAAAAATATCTCCTTAAATTTTGAATCGTATATCATATTTTGACCACTTAAGACTTAAAAGAATTTTATTTTCCTGTAAATTTTATTATATTTGTAACTTTATCCTCAAACTTTAAAAATTAGTCCTTGCAATTCTTAAATTTTAAACTACTAATAAAAACACTCATTTTTTCTTATTTCATTCACTTAATTAAGACTGATGTGGTACTAATTTAAATAATAAATAAGTACAAATAGAAGACTTCATTTGCCTCCCTCTCTTCGTCCCTATAATTGGAAAAAAAAAAAAAATGAACACATCAAAAAGCTAACCTATTTTTTTTTTTTTTTTTTAAATTCATTTAACGGTGGTACACCCTATCTTAAGTGTGTGTGTTTGTATATATTTAAGTGAGTTGGGGGACCATATCTAAAGTATTGAATTAATTAAATTACAAAAATATCACAAAAAAGAGCTACTCTAACTTTAGCACGCGAAAATAAAGGTGCTAGAGCCGTGAAATTTTTAGGGACTCGTTTGAACTGAATCTTTATTTTTTTAAAAATAACCTTAAAATTTATATCAAAATTAAAGGATTTTGAAGATGCTGGTTCCT
>BKCH01001110.1:495000-576710 GCA_008635985.1 Ficus erecta
CTTCTTCCTTTTCTTGTTCTTGTCCTTAGAGGTACTTGCCAAGTGAGCACTTTCGGTCTTCTCTTGCTTTATCCTTTCTTCCTCTTGCACACAATGAGAAATGAGCTCATTCAGAGACCATTTGTCCTTTTGACAGTTATAACTGACCTTAAATTGACTGAATTGTGTAGGAAGCGAAATCAAAACTAAATGCACAAGCAAATCCTCAGACAGCTCTAACTTTAGTGTCTTTAGTTTTGAAGCAAGATGAGACATCTCCATGATGTACTCCCTTATGTTACCTTTTCCTTTATACCTCATTGAAATCAAGCTCGCCAAAAGCGTACTTGTTTCAGCCTTATCGTTTTTAGCAAAACGCTTTTGAATTTCCTCAAGAAACTCCTTGGCAGTAGTAACCTTTTCGGACACAGCGCCCCTAAAGGCTTCCGGAATTCCTCGCTTTATGATCATAAGACTCATGCGATTTGAACGATCCCACCTTTCCATGTCCCGTTTTTCCTCAATGGAACTTTTGTCCATAAGGTCAGCGGGTCGTTCAATCCTTAGCGCAAGGTCTAGATCCATGCACCCGAGAACGATCATAACGTTCTCTTCCCAATCCTTGAAGTTTGTCCCATTTAACATGGGGATGGAATTGACATTAGCAGATATAGTAGAAGCAGATGCACTAGCTGAACATAGAACAAAACAAGCAAAATAACATGTTCACATAAGAATCCATATCAAACAATCAATAAATTCAAATAATGGTGGGCCCCATCACAAGATACCTAGCACAACATTAATATTTAGTCTTTGGACAGAAATATTAACTTGTAAGTGGTACTCTTGGTGTAGTAATCAAATATTGACAATAAATCCTGTCAAGCGATAAGCCTTTCTTTGGATCGACTTATTGCTCACATGGAAAACCTTACAATTGTCACATATCTATTACCACAGGTGTGTATACAATTCTGCCAAATATTGACCTTCCTTTGGGCCGGTCAATATCCGCATGAATCACACACACACAACCATCTTAATATTCCGAATAAACTAATCTACACAAGAGAGGTTACTTTGGTAACATGTTGCTTCAATTAATCTATTTTAGAATATTAATATCCAAAAAATATAACCAATAAACCAAAATTTGAATTTAATGAAAATTTTTTTTTATTTTTTTTTATAAAATCCGATGGTCAACGGTCAAAGTCAACGCATAAGTCAACAGTCAACGGTCAACGGTCTTGATCAGCTATCCTTATTGGCCGGGTCGGGCTGGACCGAATCGGGTCAACCCAATCCGGATCCTGATTCCAGCCCTTCCCAGCCCAAAAGAAAAGTGGGCTAAAGGCCCAACCTGAATTAATTTTCCTATCACCATAGGCTCAAGCCCAAAAAAAAAATTGGGCTCAAAGCCCAGTAAGCTTTAAAACAAAAAACCCTAATTTTTCCTCCTTCTTCCTACTGTGCGGCCGCCGCCACACCTTTTTTTTTTTTTTTTTTTTTTTTTTTTTTTTTGCAAAAGTGCAGCCAACACCATCTTGTTCTTTCCCAAAATAAAAAAAAAAACCATAAAACATAAATGCAAAACTTCAAGCAATATATAATTCATATATATTTTTCCAAAAAGTTGAATCCGGGAATTTTGAAAAAACAAAATCAAATAATCCATAACCATAACCATAACCATTCTTAAATTCAACAAAACAAAACCTAATTTAGAAAGAAAACTTAATTCTTAATGATTTAACATGGAGAATGCTCTGATACCACTTGTTAGAATAAGAAACCGAAATCTTTAATGGAAAGAATCCAATTCATCCAAGATCCACCATGTCAAATCATCAAGAGAATGAAAGCGGAAGCATACCTTGATCCATGAGAAGGAGACGATTATGAGTTATGGATCTTCCAATTCAATACGATTTTCTTTAGAGAGAAATCTCTGTATTCTTCCTGATGATGGGATGTCAGAGAGAATAGAAAATAATGTGTCGTATGAATTGGGGACCATAACCTTTTAATATAACTGCAGTAGTTATATTCTTTTCATATTTCTAATTTGGCCCATCATAAAATTAGAAATATGAAATTAGGCCTCTACACAAAATAAACCCATACTTTAATTAATGCCTAAAGCCCAATAAAATAAACTTTAGTCAGATCACTTAAATGGGCTGAACTTTATGATAGCCTATAATACACATTTAATTACATATGTAGGCCCACATGTTCAATTATTTTCCAACATAAATGAGGGCTGAAATTACAATTTCTTGAGAGAAAAAAAAAAAAAAAAAAAAAAAAAAAAAAAAAGCTACATTTTGAGAACTTGGACTTCTTATTGAAAAACTAGTTGTATTCACGCGTGTAAACTAGAAAAGAAAAAATAAAAACATGATAATGATGTGATAACCACGTGACGATGACATGACAATCACGTGGTTGTCACATAACAAGAAAGGAAGGCATGACCAAAATAATCAGCTCAAAACACTTGATAGGTGCAATCTTTTAGTCTTTGCAGCATATGAAGACTCGTAGTTTATTTAGGAAAGATGTAAAACAAAAGATTACTTCAAATTTCAACCCACCCCAAATCCTTGCAATCTCTTCCTCAAATCTCTCTCCGGTTTCCTTTTATAATTGCATATGTTACAGCTCACCATTTCTCTTAATTGGCCCTTGGATTTGTTCGCCTCGTTACCTTAATATAATGGCATGGTTTCTGCCCCAGCTTGCTCTTCCTGCTCAGAGAACTGTATACCCAAGCCAAAATGATTCATGAGTAGCCAAGTGAATGTCAGAAGTTCTCCGCCCCTACTTGGTTGCTGTGCATGTATGATTGGCCTACAATTGATAGCCGCGTAACACATTAATTCCATCCATATTCGATCCATTATCTCCCATCGATCATCATCCAATCCCTGAAGCTGTTGTGCAAGGAAACACGCATCGAAGAACACGGATTTGCTTTTAGTTCCCTTCACTGCGGCTGGCCTGAACTTCACTTCCGAAGAAAGTTTCTTATACAACTCTTCTTTCGATCGTTCTGATTTTGAGTGCTTGCTGAAAAATCTCTTTGCTTCTGCATAAGTATCTTGGAACACTATGTACCAATTGCCCAAAATCGTGGACAACATATTAGGCTGCATGATCAGTACATAAAACATGTAATCCGAAAGAATCTTGCAGTGCTTCCTTTTATAATTCTCCTGATAACCAGTGCCACTGGATTTTTCATTAAGATGACAGACAATCTCAGTAGCGATGTGCCACAGAAGAAGGCTCTCAGTGTATTGGAATTCTCCGACGCTCCATTTGAGTTTGATCTCAGTAGCAAAAGGACTCTGTGACAGAGCCAAATCCCCTCTTTGTACACTTGCTTGCACTGCATCTCTTAAACTTCTTGCGTTCTCGGATTTCTTTTTCAGATCGTCGAAGATAAATTTCTTCAATTCTTCGGTGACATTCTCTGAAGATGAGCACCACATTGTTTTAATCTTATCTAGAGTTCCTGAAAGATGGATGAGGGCAGCAAGCTTGTAGAGCCATGTAGGACGTTCATCCAGACAATAATCTATCAAATTGTATTGGAACACGAGCCTCGACCACTTTGATCTCTTTAAAAAAATTTCAGGAACACATTTTTTCCAACTCTTCTTAAGGACTACAAGAGTGAAGTCTGAAAAAATGAGCTTAAAGAGTGATATGACATCAAGGACAACGGCTCCAATAAGCAAGGCATAAGTGAGGATGATATCTAATCTACCAAACCCTCTTTTTTCGACATGGAAAAAATATATGGAGGCACCCAACAAGGAAGAGAAGCTGAAAGCACGGAGGACATACCCGACACTGTTGTGCATTACGACCACTTTGGTATGGAGAACATGGAACATGAAGCTGAACTCGTTCTCTACAACTCGAAAAGCACATCTATGATCGGTAATTTTGAGAAACAAACTTCTGCTAAATTCTCGGTCTTTGGTGGTCAAAAACAAGCCAACAATGAGTCCTTTGAACCGTTCAAAGAGATCTTTTGACACTTGCAGAAGCTCTGACTCATCAAAATCGGACTTTAAAGCAATTCCTCCATCATCAACACTAATAATGTTTGGTATTCCAGTCAGTTTTGCATGTCTCCGAAAACGGAGCATCCAACGTGAGGCAAACTTTGTTGAAGTCTCTTCATAGTCAAGCCCGGGCTCTGGCTTTGGCAAGAAACTAGCTACAAGACTGTCCAAGCTGGCAAGATAAAGAGCGCATGTTCTCAAGTGTACTTGACAGTTCCCACAAGGAATACCAACACTGTAGGAGGCCACAGTTTGTTCTCAGGAAGCGTCATATAGAAACTGTAAACAGCAGCCGAGGCCTGTAAGAAGAGACCAAACAAGTGCCTGAGCCAGAGCTCGTTGTCCTCGAGAGCAAAAGAAGTGATGCTATCGGGGCCGCCAAGATGCAGCAAAAGGAAGGAAGCCCAGAATGCAGCAATGTCTTGATTATATGCTCCGCCCTTGGTGCCATCATGATCCGCGAAAGATTTGTCATCGTTGTGGCCTTTGGTAGTCAAACCAATGGCAACAGCGGCAATCCAGTCCGCTAGCAGGTACGCGCCCCAAATCAGAAAGAGCAAAAATGCTTTTCTGAATCGTTGGCTGGAGGATGCAAACATCACTAAGAATGCCTGCAGAGAGAGGCTTATCAGAATGCAGCCGTGAAGATTCCATACTTCCCACAGTGTTTTCACCTTGTCCGGGATCGGTGGCTTCATTTTGTAATTATAAAATAGCTTCAAAATGAACGATTAGTCCAAGCAAATGATGGTCACCTCCAGTCCTCCACTCTTCGGCCTTGTGATAATTAGTCCAAGCACCTGCTATGGGTGGAAACAAATACGAGCTTACATTAATATCACTTTTTTTTTTTTTTTTTTTGTAATTATTTTATTAACATGTGTATAGAAAAATGGCTTGTGTTAAATTCATATAGATATAAGGAAAAAAAGAAAGAAAGAAACAAGAAGAAGAAGAAGAAGAAGACCATTTAAGGTGATGGATTAGGAACTAAAAACTGAACACATTATTTATGAAATATACGGAGCTATACAATAACATCCCAAATAACTTTTAGTACTGACAAAATAACAGAGAATCATAGAGCCGTTCTGATTCCAATTTAATTCCAGCAAAAAAAAATTTTTAACAAGTTTAAAAAAAAAGAGGAAGAAAAATAAAATATGAACTAACCCGGGGCAGAACAAACCTGAAGCCTAAGAAGCATATATGGGACTAGTGCCTATAAGGAATTCAATTTAACAATCGGAAGCCTAAAGCTCTTCTTCTTCTTCTTCTTCTACTTTTTTTCTTTTCTTTTCTTTTCTTGTTTTCCCCTCCCAATAAGGTACTGATTGCTGGCCATGAACAATTTGGATCTCCGTTAACTTTGACTAACGGAAGATGTTATATCTGGTAACTTCCTTCGGTGTAGATGCAAACATATTTAGTCATGGGGTGCTATTATAAACTTCGCTATTAATTTAGAGGCGTCAATGCAATTATATATACATATACACATTTACATTTACAAAAATCATATCTCACTCATTTTTCTAATTTTAAACTATTCAAATTCTATTTTAAACCAAAAAAAAAATCCAAAAACACATTTTATTTTGATACAGAATTCAGATTCTAAATTTTAATGCAAACAAATAAGTTAGAATAAACATTTCAAATACAATATGTAATTGAAAAAAAAAAAAAAAAAAGAGTTAAATAACGTTAATTTTGCAACATTATTATCTCACCTTAATGCTCGAAGCCAACGAAAAACATTACTCTGTGTGTGTGTATGAGTGTGTTGAAACTTGGATCTCTCAATAATTGTCGCAGGTGCAAGAATAGCAGAAGGAAATCTGTGTGTAGTTGCAATTCGGATCTTTGAAATGTTGCGGCGTGAAGACATTAAGAAGATGGGATCTCTGTGGCGTGTGCCCCAAGAGCTGCTGCGGGAACCTGAAGACACCATTTTAACACTCGCACCTGTGCTTATTGATGTGGAGAAGAGGAGTCTCCATTACCATAACGAGGCACTCAAGGAATGGCTGAGGCAGCTTGGAGAAGCACTCTATGATGCTGACAACTTGCTGGACGACTTCAACACTGCAGCTTTGCGTCGTAGATCGATGAGTAGTAGCAGACGACTTAAAATGGCCCAAGTCACCAAGACGGTTCGCCGTTTCTTCTCAACCTCCTCAAACCCCGCCGTGACTACTGATCGGTTCAAAGTGCGTGACCATTTAACAGAAATTAAAAGAGCACTAGATTATTTTGCATCTGATTTACCAAAGTTCCGTTTGGAGGAGAGCAGTGGCACTAGTACCGATGATGATGGGGAATTTCAAGTTGTGCCTGTGCCGGTGCCTGGAGAGAGGGAAAGTAGTACTGAACCCTCTTCTGTTGTCAAAGAAGAAAAAGCATACGAGAGGGCTTATGATAGAGAGGCAGTCGTGAAGCTTTTGTTGGACCAGGAATTTCAGGAGAATGTTTCGGTTCTTCCCATAATTGGGATGGAAGGACCGGGGAAAACCACACTTGCAAGGGACGTCTTCGATGATGAGAGGGTACGAAAGCATTTTTCAGAACTAATATGGGTAAGTGTTTCTGATGACTTGGACTTGAAAAAAATTTTAAAACAAGTGGTTGTATGTGCAACTAGTCGAAGCGTGGAGTTTCTAGACATCGGGTCGTTGGAACATCTTCTTAGAGAATTATTACGTGGAAAGCGGTATCTCATTGTATTAGATGATGTGTGGAATCAAGACTCTGCAAAATGGGATCAACTAAAGCATGTTTTACAATTCGTTGCTGGTGCAAGTGGGAGTGCAATAATCCTAACTTCCGGTTGTGAGAAGGTTGCACGTATTAGTGCATGGAAGCATCGAACCATATTGTTTATATCATCTAAGTCACGAGCAGTCTTGGAATTTATTCCAAAGAATCGCTTTTGGTGAAAAAGACTCACAAGAGTGTCAAAGCTCCGAGATGATAAGCATTGGCAGGCAGATTGTACGCCAGTGTGGAAGCCATCCTTTTCTTATATCGGCAATAGGAGGCATGCTATATTTCAAAAAAACAGAAGCAGAGTGGCGGTTTTTCTATGAAAAAGAATTTTTCAGAACGGAGAACACAGATCACAAACGTCAATTGCTGAAGCTGTGTTACGATGATCTCCCTTCCCCTCTAAAACACTGTTTTGCTTTCTGTAGCTTATTTCCAAAAGATCATGAGATTGATGTGCAAACACTCGTAAAATTGTGGATGGCACATGGCTTTATCCATCCGCAATCTTCCCACCAATCTTTTGAGGATGTTGGCTATGGGTATTTTTTGAATTTACTTCGTAGATCATTCTTTCATGTAGTTATAATGGATGTCAAGGGGCGTGTGACAAAATGCAAAATGCACGATTTGATGCACGATCTTGCTACTGATGTCGCAGGGGAACAGTGCCTTCTACTAGATTCACAGAGTGGTTCTGGATATCCTCATAGGAGAGCTTCCCATGTATCATTTGCTTTTAATTTACTACCTTCTGCAGGACAGGTTTTAGGTTCATTAACATTTGTGGGGAAGTTACAATCCATTCTTTTCTTGACTAGAACCGAAGACAAAATTTTTGATACTATAATTTCTAGATGTAGACTTTTGCGGGTACTAGATATGCATGCTTTGGGGATTAAGAAAGTGCCGTATTCCATCGGCAACTTGTATCATCTAAGATATCTTGATCTGTCTGAAAATGAGGATATCACCGAACTACCCAATT
The DNA here is from genome assembly GCA_008635985.1 of Ficus erecta. NCBI lineage: Eukaryota > Viridiplantae > Streptophyta > Magnoliopsida > Rosales > Moraceae > Ficus > Ficus erecta. Next base: position 502,819 of record BKCH01001110.1, read on the forward strand.
CGATCACCAAGCTTCTGCATTTGCAAACTCTGAGACTATCCTCATGTTTTAAGCTAAGAAAGTTGCCTCGACACATTGGAAATCTCATCAACCTCAGGCACCTTGAGATTGATGGGTGTTATAATTTGCTCAGTCTGCCTCGAGGAATCGCTCGACTGACTAATCTCCAGACACTATCACAAGTTGTACTAAGTGAGGATGCCTCTATGCGTCGTGACCAGCTAAAGCAACTTGGAAGACTGAAGAACTTTAGAGGCGAGTTTGAGATTAAAAACCTGAAACATGGAAAAGATGAAATTGGTGCATATTTGAGTGAAAAATGGGGAGTTCGATCGTTGTCCCTAGAATGGGAGAACCATGCACCGAAGCTCGACGAAGATGGAAAGCCATTAGACACTCTGCTATTTTCAGATCTTGAAGAACTGGCTCTAAACGGTTTTAGAGGTGCAACGTTATTCCAGCCAAGCTTTCCGGGCAATCTGGTGAAACTTTCACTGAGGAGATGGATTAAAGGCAAACATCTACCACCCCTCCATCAGTGCGTTAAGCTCAAGGTATTGGTACTAGCTGAGATTACAAATCTAGAATTTGTTGAGAATGAACCTGTTTCATTGTCAATGACTTTCTTTCCATCGCTGCGTGAACTCTGGCTCATAAAACTGCCTTAGCTACAAGGATGGTCGAAAACTAGTTCATTGGAGAATCAAGAGTTGCCTTCATTTCCCTGTCTCTCTAAGTTAGTCATTGAGGATTGCCCAAAGGTAGCATCGATGCCGCTTTTCCCAACTCTGGAAGAAGGACTGGTGCTCGAATCTACTTGCTTGAACTCATTCCAACTCACCATGAAGCACAAATTAGCAACTGCTACTGCTGCAGACGAAGCATCATCGTCATCAAATGCACCATCGTCTCCACTCTCCAAATTGAAGAATCTGTGCATCGTTGGCATTGACAAGTTTGATGACTCCAAAGCTGACGAAATTTCGTGGGACAACCTACAGAGCCTCAAGTTGTTGGAACTTGATAATCTTCCAGAGCTGAAGACTCTTCCCGAGGGCCTTAAACACGTCTCCAGCTTGAGAGAACTTCATGTTTGGCGCAGTGGTGTGACTGAAATCCCTGCTTGGATTGGTGAACTCAAATCCCTCGAGAAACTTGTGATACGCGTGTGCCCCAAGTTGAAATCACTTCCGGAGATTAAAGACTGGAGATTGAAAACACTGGAAATTGAAGGTTGCCCCACGTTAATAAGGAGATGTGAAGAGGGAATAGGTGCAGACTGGGAAAAGGTTAAACACATAGATCTGCGATTGGGCAGATGATCCATGTTCAGGTATACCACTCAGTCACTGCTATATATATACATGCTACCCTTGTGTCATACAATTTTTTCTATTTTTTTCTACACGATTTTAATGTGTCTTGAGATTCTAACTTTGAGTTTTGGGTGTTGTTGAAGCTGTTCACATATATATATATATATATATATATTTTTTTTTTTCCTTTGTGAATGCTCATTGTCACTTTTTACGGGTTTTCTAGTCTAACTACTAATTTGACTTAATGTTGCTGTACCAATTGGAATAAAACTTTAGACTAAAATTCGTATCTATCTTTATCCCTGATCTCTTCTGCATTTGTTCTCAATCATGGAGAGAAAATTATGGGATTGTACTTTTTAATTCTAGCTTGTAATTTTTGGTTTCCTGCTCAATCCAGGTTGAATCTTGGTGGCATTCCGCTGCGAATGTTCACTTCATTCTTATTGCTCGTGATTCTCATCGCTTGCTGGCTCATTGAATTGTGGTCGTACTGGTGTTGTTGCTGCCTTTTCTTTTGGTGTGAGGCTTATTCTGGATTTCTCTCAGCGTGATTCTCCAAAATATGCACTCTTTTTTCCTTGCTACAATTTTTCCCACTTAATTTTGTCTAGCAAGGTTTTTAATGAGGTATATATTTAGTGGTGATCCTCCAAAGTAAGAGTTATATGATCAAACTTACGGATGCCCACTATAACCATTCTTATTCTCTTAGATGGTTGGCTTCTTCGATGTCTAGTTAGTTTTTAGTATTTAGCTACAGTTGTATTTTGTTTTATTTTATGACTCGTGGCTTGTGTTCTTGTGGATATTGTAGTTCTTTATTATTCAATAAAGGTTGGAAGTGTTGGCAATGGATTGACAAGCGAAGCAGATACCAATGTAGTTGGGATGCGTTTAGTTTGTTGTGATGCTTGAACATTACCTGATTTATGAAAAGGAAAAGCTTGGTATAAAATGACCTATTTTTGTTGTTTATTTGAGAACTTGTCAGTTTCTTTATAAAAATACTCTGCTAGTCCAATTCTTGAAGGAATGTATTAGCTTAGAGAATGTTTCTGACATAAGAATCTTCCATCGTAAAATAACTTAGACATTTCTCTGAATCCACTAATTTGACATCATAGCCTCAAAGATGTCCATAGTATAAAAAATAAAAAAAATAATAAAAAAAAAGTGTAAGACGTTTCTCAAATGAAGTTGAAATTCATTTTTGTTCGAGAATTATCAATCACCCAAGCATTTAACAATATAAATGCATCAATCAAGCAAGAAAGATTTAGCAATATATTTATGCAGCCTAGCTATAAGATCTAAACATTTGAAAATCGGAAACTAACGTTTTTGTCTTTCAGAAATCCTAAAAGTTCTTCCCACAACATGGATTCCTAGTGAACAAACGGAAGCTGAATGGAAAACCTAGGGACATATAGCATCAGACAATCCATAACTCTGAGTGTGTAGCTCGACCAGAAGAAGTATGAGTAAGGGTGTACAAACGAAATTTGTAAGCTTTTGATTGACTTGAGAATAATTAGTAAAGAGTTTGATTGATTTTTTGTTTTTGATTCTTGATCTAATTAAACTTTGTATCTCGTTATTTGTCATTTAACCGGATTTCAGCACGAACAGAAAATTTGAACTAGCCGGGACCGGAACAATGCTGAAGCCTAGGAAGCATAAAGTGAGGATGGCTGGCCATAAACAATTTGGACCTCCGTCAACTTTGACTAACGGAAGACGTTATATCTAGTAACTTTTCTTCGACTATTTCGGAGGTATGGAGGCAAATAAATTTAGGGTTCATTTGGTGAATGAGTTGAGTTTTAAAATTTTAAATTTGAGTTGAAAATTTTTATTGAATTTTCAGAAAAGACAAAAATTGAGATAAAAAAGTACATTTTAATTTAAAATAGAATGGATCACCAAACAAAGCATTAGTCACAGGGTGTTGTTATAGTTTCATTATTAATTAAGAGGCGTTAATGTAATTATTATTTTATTTAAAAAGAAAGAAAATATGTGCTGGCCTAAATAAATAAGAAATCATAGATGAAGGAAAGAAGAGGAATAATAAACCTTTTTTTGTTTTCCTTTGCTTTTTCTAAGAGAGAAATTTTTTGAACCTAAAAATGTTACTGTTCCAAATAAATCTGAAATGAAAATGAGTAAAAGGGTTATTCTAAAATGAGATTTTTTTTTCTAATGAGCTCTTAGGTTAAAAAAAAAAAAAAAAAAGGAAATAAAAAAGAAAAAAATTTTCATTTCATTACTAAATGAGATGGGCCAAACATATGACCCTAAACACTTACGTGGACCGAGAGTGTAGTTGGATCAAACAAAACGAAACGAACCCATTAAGGTGTCTAGGCCTGCCAAACCACGGGCGGCCGAAGATCCCCCAGGTGCGAGTGTGCACCCTACCTTTTGACCCACATCCGGAGCCAGCCCACATCCAGTAAGGCACAAGATTCCTCGAATTGGAGTGGTAGTCAAATTTTTACAAACCTAAAAATGTAAATTTACTAATTACTGCTACTTATTTAAAATATTTTTAAATCATGTTATTTATTTTAATTTGTTTACTGTAAAATTGTTATTTTCTTTTTTTTTTCCTAGCTCAAATATACTTAGGTCTATCCCTTAAAAATAAAAAATTTATATAAAAAAATAGATAAATAACACTTAAGCCAATACCTCTTATAATTGTACACTGTCAGCCCTATCTCTAATCAAATTTGACCGCAAGAAACATTTGATCCATAATCTATTGGCTATTGCTTAATGGCAAAACTCCCTTCAATTTGGGAGAAAATTATTTTAAGAAATTTATAAGAACTGAAATTCTAAAATTCGGATGACTTAGAACCCCTGGCAATCTACAAAATTATGGTCAATGTTTGCTGCATTTTGTCGAAATTTTAATTAAGAAAAATAGTCATGTTTTCTCAAAGACTAATCCTTTAGAGTCTTTCTATAATATACAAAGACTAATCCTTTAAATTCTTTCTATAATATTATACAAAGACTAATCTTTTAGAGTCTTTCTATTATATTATACAAAGACTAATCTTTTAGAGTCTTTTAGAGTCTTTCTATAATATTATACAAAGACTAATCTTTTAGAGTCTTTCTATAATACACAATGACTAATCTCATAGTCTTTCTATAATATATATACAAGGACTATTCCTAGTCTTTTTATTTTTGGTAAAATATTCCTTTGGAGTCTTTCTATAATATAAAAAGACTAATCCCTTAAATTCTTTCTATAATATTATACAAAGACTAATCTTTTAGAGTCTTTCTATAATACACAATGACTAATCTCATAGTCTTTCTATAATATATATACAAGGACTATTCCTAGTCTTTTTATTTTTGGTAAAATATTCCTTTGGAGTCTTTCTATAATATAAAAAGACTAATCCTTTAAATTCTTTCTATAATATTATACAAAGACTAATCTTTTAGAGTCTTTCTATAATACACAATGACTAATCTCATAGTCTTTCTATAATATATATACAAGGACTATTCCTAGTCTTTTTATTTTTGGTAAAATATTCCTTTAGAGTCTTTCTATAATATAAAAAGACCTTTCGTTTTCGTAGGTAGATCTTTCATGAATCAACCTTGTGTAATAACTTTTGTTATTTTAATAAATTATTTGCTTATAAGAAAACAACATTGTAAAAAAAAATAAAAATAAAAATAAAAAATGGATTTTGCAATTATGAAACAAGTGAGGCTACTTTTTGACAATAATCTTTAGTATTTATTTAGGTGTAGTATATAAATAATTAATTACTGCCGACTTTGTCCTTTTTTTTTTTTTTTAATCAGATGAAACACTATACCATAATATAATCAACTTGTTTGGATTTCACTATTATGAAAGGACCAACCTATGAGGGCTACTTTCTAACTACTACATATTTAGATATAATCCAAGTTAACTAATTGGATATTACAAATGTAAAGGGACAAAGCAATGAGGGCTACGTTCTATCTTTTACTACTTTTAATATAGCCAATTTGTTTAGTTATTCCAATATTCAATTACCAACTTGGATAATAAAATTATGGAAACATGCGATTAAACGGGAAAGAGACAAAAAAAAAATATATATATATATATATATGTATATATATTTTGACAAAAACTTCCAAAAAAATTGTTTTAAAAGATGACCCCAAAACTTATGAAATCACATAAATATCCTATAGATCAAAATTGCTTAATCTAGATCTCTTTGAAAATGAATTATTAAAAAAACCTTCACACACACACTCCTACCGTTAGTCATATTTAACATAATGGAATAGTTGACCGTTAACATATTCCTTACTGATAAAACCACCCCTTTAGAGAGGAAAATTAAAGTGAAATAATACCAAGAAATTGAAGAAATGTTTGGTCATAGGTTTGCTTATAAATTTTCCAACTCCACTATAATTCAAATCCAAAATGTCACCTTTTAGAAATGCACACCACACTTATTTTTGTCTCTCAAACACCAATTAAAATTAAATTTAAATTCTCAATCCAAATCAAAAAAAAATTTTAGTTCACTTATGATCCAGACAGGCACTCATCCTTCCAAAAAAGTAAATATAATAATAATAATAACTATGGGAGCATAAACCTTTTGCTTTCTAAAGCATTTGATCAACATTCGATGGTTATGGTTTAGATTAAAAGCATTGACAGAGTTGGAGGATTATAATCACTTGGTCCGTGAGATTCATGACCAAATGAGGGCTGAAACTCACAATTTCTTGAGAGAAAAAGGGGGGGAAAAGAAAAGGTGACATTGTGAAACTTTAAACCTGCTATTGAAATACAATAAGCAAATATATTGGAATCTTTGCAGCATAGACAGAAACGCAACTTACTTAGGAAAGATGAAAAACAGAGATTACTTCAACACCTCTAATTTTGTATCTAATTTTGCTGCTACGGAATAGACAAGATCGACCGCTATGATTACTTAACCGCCACCATTTTGGTTCCAGCTTGCTCTTCCTGCTCAGAGAACTGTATTCCCAATCCAAAATGTGTCATAAGGAGCCAAGTGAAAGTGAGAAGTTCTCCACCCTTGCTTGGTTGCTGTGCATGTATGATCGGTCTACAGTTGACGGCCGCGTAACACATTAGTTCCACCCACATCCGATCCATTATCTCCCATCGATCATTACCCAATCCTTGAAGCTGTTGCGCAAGAATACACGCATCAAAGAACACGGATTTGCTTTTAGTCCCCTTCACTGCAGCCGGTCTGAATTTTGCTTTCATGGAAATTATCTTCTCCAATGCCTCCGAGCAATCTTTTATGGAGTGCTTGATGAAAAACCTCTTGGCCTCTGCACTAGTATCTTGGAACACTACGTACCAATTTCCCAAAATTGTGGACATCATATTAGGGTGCTTGATCAGTAAATAAAACATGTAATCCGAAAGAATCTTGCAGTGCTTCCTTTGACTAGCTATAGTCTCACCACTTCTGGAACTGGAACTGGAACTGGAACTGGAACTGGAACCGGAACCGGAACTTTCCATTTTGAGATAGCAGATCTCAGTGGCAATGTGCCACAGAAGAAGGCTTTCTGTGTATTGAAACTCTCCAATGCTCCATTTGAGTTTGATCTCAGTAGCAAAATTAGAACACCGTGACAGAGCGTAATTGCCTCTTTGCTGAGACGCTTTCACTGCATCTCTTAAACTGGCTGCCTTATCGGATTTGTCTTTCAGCTCATCGAAGATAAATTTCTTCAGATCTTCAGTGACCTTATCTGAAGATGAAAACCACATTATTTTAATCTTGTCTAGTGTCCCTGAAACATCCATAAGGTCAGCAAACTTGTAGAGCCATTTAGGACGTTCGTCTAAACAATAATCTATCATATTATACTGGAACACTGAATTGGACCACTTTGTTCTCTTTAAAAACCTGTCAGGAACATATTTTGTCCAGCTCTTCCGAACGACTATAAGAGTCATATCTGAAAGAAAGAGCTTAAATATGATAGATATGACGTCGAGGACAATGGCTCCACTAAGCAAGGCGTAAGTAAGGATAATTTCTAACCTACCAAACTCCTTCTTTTCAACTTGGAAAAAATACATGAAGGCACCCACTAATGAACAAAAACTAAGACCGCGAAGGGCATACCCGAACCTGCTACGTGTTACAACCACCTTAGTGTGGAGAACATTGAACATGAAGCTGAGCTCGTTCTCTATTAATCGAAAAGCACATCTGTAATCAGTAATTTTGAGAAACAGATTTCTGCTTAATTCGCGGTCTTTGGTGCTCAAAAAGAAGCCAACAATGAGTCCTTTGAACCGTTCAAAGAGTTTATATGCCACCTGCAGTATATTCAACTCGTTTGAAGCTTCTAAATTTATTTTTTCAACATCAAAATCTGGATCATAGGAACTCCCCGCAGCAGTACTAGTGCTTGATATGGCTGTCATCTCTGCCTGTATCGGAACCTGGATCAACCGTGAGGCATACGTCGTTGAAGTCTCTTCATAGTCAGGCCCGGGTTCTGGCTTTGGCAACGCAGTGGCTCCAAAACGGTCCAAGCTTGCAAGATAAAGAGCACGTGTTCTCTCTGCATACTTGACGATTCCCACAAGGAAGACCAACACCGTAGGAGGCCACAACTTGTTTTTGGGAAGAGTCAGATAGAAACTATAAGCAGCTGCCACAGCTTGTAAGAAGAGACCAAACAAGTGCCTGACCCATAACTCGTTGTCCTCGAGAGCAAAAGAAGTGATGCTATCGGGACCGCCAAGATGCAACAAAAGAAAGGATGCCCAGAATGCAGAAATGTCTTGATTATATGCTCCCTTGGTGTGATGATCATTACGAGATTTGTCATTGTCCTGGCCTTTGGTAGTCAGACCAATGGCAACAGCGGCAATCCAGTCTGCTAGCAGGTACGCTCCCCAAATCAGAAAGAGCAAAAACGCTTTTCTGAAGCGTTGCCTGGAGGATGCAAACATCACTAAGAATGCCTGCAGAGAGAGGCTTATCAGAATGCAGACGCGAAGATTCCACACGTCCCACAATTTTCTCACCTTGTCCGGGATCGGTAGCTGCATATTTTATTAGAATACCTTCAAAATGACGGATTAGCCCAAAGCAAGTGATGGTCACCTCTTCACTCTTGTTATAATTAGTCTGAGCAAATGATGATACCTGCTATAAAAAAAAATAATAATAGTAACAAACACACGCAACAACAACAACAACAAGCTCAAATTTGTATTTTACATTCAATTCTTTTCGACTAAAAATCAAAGGAAAAGAATAAGAAGAGCATTTAGGATGATGAGAAATGAAAGAATGAACATATATATATGTATATAGAAGACATTCAAGTCCTATATAAAGAAGATCTCATGCCAATTTAAACAGAGAATCAAAGAGCCAAATTCATTGCAATTTAACAAGTATAAAATAAAAAGAAAATATATACTAACCCGGGGCGGAACAATGCTGAAGCCTAAGGGAGAATATCAGAGTAGCGCCTAGAGAATTCATTGATTGAGGTGATGATGGCGTTGGCTTGCGATGAACAATTGGATATCCGTTAACTTTGACTAACGGAAGATGTTATATCTGGTTCTGCTAACTTACTTCAAATTTCAAAGGTGTAGATGCAAATATATTTAGTCCTGGGGTGTTGTAATTATTTCATTATTAATTAAGAGGTGTCAATGCAATTATTTTAAAAAGAAAGAAAATCTTGCTGGGCAAATGGAGAATAAAAAATAATAACTTTACTTTTGCAAAGTTAAAATCTCACTAATCTCCAAACCAAGAAAAACAAGACTCTCTTTCTCACTCTCTCTCTCTCTCTCTCTCTCTAAACTTTGATCTCTGCAAAGAATTATGGCAGAACGAAGTCTCTCCTTTGTTGCATACCGGATCCTTGGATTCTTGCAGTCTGAAGACATCAAGAAGATGGGACCTCTGGGAGTTGCCAGCCAAAAGCTTCTGGAGGGACTTAAAGAGACCATTTCAAAACTAGCACCTCTGCTTCTTGATGCGGAGATGAAGAGTTTCTATGACGAAGTACTTAAGGTTTGGCTGATGGAGCTTGGAGAAGTACTCTATGATGCTGACAACTTGCTGGACAACTTGTCCGCTGCAGCTTTGCAGCGTAAATTGATGACTACTACGCAAAGAATGACCAGAGCTACAAAACAGGTATGGCGTACTACTTTCTCCTCAACCTCGCCGAACTCCATGACTGCTTCTGATCAACCATCCAAGGTGCTTAAAATAGAAGAAATCAAAAAGAGACTAGATGAGATTGCATCTCGTCGACATGACTTCTTTTTAGAGGAGCGCAATAGTACTGATGGGAAAGTTCAAGTTCAGCCTGGGCCTGGTGATGAAGTTTATGAGAGGGATGATGATGGAAAGAAAATCGTGAAGATGTTGTTGAATCAAAGGGAAACTCAGCAGGCGGACGAGGGGCTTGTTGTTATGGTTCTGCCCATAGTTGGGATGGGAGGACTGGGGAAAACCAAGCTTGCACAATACGTGTTTAATGATCCGAGGGTACAAGAGCATTTTGGAGAACGAATATGGGTAAAAGGTCATTTGAAGAGACGATTTCTGTTGACTTTAACATTAGAAAGAGTGTTGAACAAGTACCAGGTGCAAGTGAAGCAGCAAGTGTACGCTCGGAGGAGAATCTTTCTATGGAGCAGTTGCATCAGTTGCTTATAAAGTCATTACCCGGAAAGCGGTACCTCATGGTATTAGATGATGTCTGGAATGAAGATCCTGATCTATGGTTTCAACTTAAAGATGTTTTGCAATTAGTTGGTGCAAGGGGGAGTGCCATAATCCTAACTTCCCGTTCGTTAGAGGTTGCACGTATTGCAGGCACCATCAAACCATATGAGTTAGGGCCTTTAAGTGAAGAGCAGTCTTGGACTTTATTTCAAAGACTGGCTTTTCGTCATCGACACTCACAAGAGTCGAAAAGCTCTGAGATGATAAGCATTGGAAGGGAGATTGCACGCAGCTGTAATGGACACCCTCTTCTCTTACAGATGATAGGAAGCCTTTTATGTCATAAAAAAACAGTAGACGAGTGGTGGTTTTTCTATGAAGAGGAATTTTCCACTATAAAAGAAATCTTTATTCAGGAGACAATGCTGAAGCTGCGTTACAATTATCTCTCTTCGCCTCTAATACATTGTATAGCTTACTGTAGCTTATTTCCAAAAGGTCATGAGATTGATGTGCAAACACTCATACAATTGTGGATGGCACAAGGCTTTATTCATCCGCCGACTTCTATTGATCGGCCTTTAGAGGATGTTGGGTATCGGTACTTTTTGGATTTGCTTGATTTACATGTCTTTCATCAAGTTACAGTGGATGTTTGGGGGCGTGCGACAAAATGCAAAATGGTCGATTCGATGCACGATCTTGCAACATCTGCAGCAGGGGAACACTGCCTTACATTAGATTCACGGAGCTATAATGAAGATACTCAGAGAAGAGCTTCTCATGTCTCAATTGGTTTTAATTCGTCTTTAACGAGAGAGGTTTCAGCTTGGTTGAAAGGTTCAGAAAAGTTGCGATCCATTCTTTTCCAAAGTAGTTCCTCAGCTGCAGACACAGGGAGAGTCGCCGACAAAATGTTGGATACTACAATTTCTGGTTGCAGATTTTTGCGGGTACTGGATATGCATGGTCTGGGGATTACGAATGTACCATCTTCTATCAGCAAGTTGAAGTATTTGAGATATCTTGATTTGTCTGAAAATGAGCATCTCACCGAACTCCCCGATTCCATCAACGAGCTTCTGAATTTGCAAACTTTGAAACTATCCTCATGCTTCGAGCTTAGAAAGCTGCCAAGAGATATCGGAAATCTCGTCAACCTCAGGCATCTTGAGATTGATGGGTGTTACAATTTGATCAGTCTGCCTCGAGGAATCGCTGGACTGACTAATCTCCAGACTCTATCTCAAGTTGTACTAAGTGAGGACGCCTCTACGCGTCGTGATCAGTTAAAGCAAGTAAGAAAACTGAAGAACTTGAGAGGCGAGCTTGAGATAAAATACCTGAAACATGGAAAAGATGAAATTGCAATGGATGAAAAATGGGAAGTTCGATCGTTGTCCCTGGAATGGGAGAGTCATGCATCGGAGTCGGACAAAGATGAAAAGCCATTAGACAGAGAGATATTTCGGGACCTTGAAGAACTGTCTCTAAAAGGTTTTAGGGGTGCAGCGTTGTTTCAGCCCAGCTTTCCTAGCAATCTGGTGAAACTTTCACTGAGGAGATGGGTAAAAGGCAAAAATCTGTCATCATTGAGTCAGTGCACTAAGCTTACGGTATTGGTACTAGATGAAATTAGTGAACTGGAATTTGTCGAGAATGATGCAGTTTCATCAAGGATGGCATTCTTCCCTACTCTTAAAGAACTCTGGCTCACGGAACTGCGCAACCTAAAAGGATGGTGGGGACCAAGTTTGGTGGAGAATCCAGAGGACTTGCCTTCATTTCCTTGTCTGTCTAAATTAGTGATTGAGGATTGTCCAATGTTGGCTTCAATGCCGCTTTTCCCAACTCTAGAGGAAGGACTAGTGCTTGATTCAACTTGCTGGGATTTGTTCCAACTCACCATGAAGCCAAAATCAGCAACTGCTGCTGCTGCTGCTGCTGCAGAAGAATCATTTCCAGCTTCACTAGATTGGTGTAAAACTAGTACTTCATTGGAGTATCAAGAGTACTTGCCTTCATTTCATTGTCTCTCTAAATTTGCAATCGAGGATTGCCAAAAGTCGGCTTCAATGCTGCTTTTCCCTATGCTAGAAGGAGGACTAGTGATGGACTCGACTTGCTGGTATTCGTTCCAACACACAGTTAAGCCGAAATCAGCAACTGCTGCTGCTGCTGCAGACGAAGCATCATCGTCATCAAATATACCATTGCCTCCACTCTCCAAGTTGAAGAATCTGTGCATCGTTGGCATTCGGGGTTTCAATGACTCCAAAGCCGAAGAAATTGTTTGGAACACCCTACAGAGCCTCAAGATGTTGAAGTTTGATTCTCTTCCAGAACTGGCGACTCTTCCCATGGGGCTTCAACACATTTCCAGATTGAAAGAACTCCATGTTTGGCGCAGTGGTGTGACGGAAATCCCAGCTTGGATTGGCAATCTCACTTATCTCGAGAAGCTGGTAATTCGCGCTTGCCCCAACATAGAAAAGCTACCTGAAGAAATTTGTAGACTCAAATACTTGAAAACATTGGAGATTGAGGATTGTCCCACGTTAATAAGGAGATGCGAAAAGGGAATTGGTGCAGACTGGCTTACGATTCAAGGCATTGAAAAACTGCAGTTGGGCCGGATTACCGGCAGATGATCCTTCAGTCCTTCCCTATTCAGGTACAACAGTCAATGCTATATGCACTATATACATGCTTTTACAGAATATCATATCCAAATTTTGTTTGTCACCATTTATAATTTCTTTTTTTCATTTATAATTTCTTTTTTCTTTACACGATTTTAATGTTTCTTGAGGATATAACTGTTAGTTTTTGGGTGTTGTAGAAGCTGTTCAAATGAGTACAAAGACACAAGTCAGAGCCGATCACCGAAAAAAAAATGTAGTTTGTTCGGGGAAGCTAATTCAAAGATGGAAAGATTTGAAAGGATTCGGAACACGCTCAGAGACATTTCAGTGTAAAAAATAAGCACCATGTCAGTTTCTAATGGTAATCATCCTCTGTTTACTTGGTCTCTTTATTTATTTATTTATTATTATTATTTTTTAAATCTTATACCTACATGTATAAGTTCACGCATCTTCAAGGAAGGCTTGCTTTCTTCTCCACTTTTTCCTTTTTCTTTTAGTTTGAACGAAAAACCTTAAAAAACGAATAAAGGGCAATGTAATTAAAAAGCATGAAAGAAAAAGTGTGTTTTCTTCTCTATTCCAGTATAACCTTTCTTCATTCTTTTCAATACGCTACAAACTCTCGTAACCTGTTTTCTAGTAGTACCTCCATTTTCATCCTCAAGAATGATTTCAATAGACAAGGAAATTACTTCCATTGCACTTTCATTGCCTTCGATTTTTCGTTGAAGGTCCATAAATCATATTGGTTTTGTACCTTTGGTTCACTTTCATCTTTTTTTTTTTTTTTTCACCTTTCTTTTTTTCTTCCCTTTTTTACAGGTTTTCTAGTCTAACTACTCATTTGACTTAATGCTGTGGAACCAATTGTAGTAAATCTTAAGCCTAAAAATTCATAACATTTCCTCTGCATTTGTGCAAGTTCAAGCATAGGGAGAAATTTATGGAATTCTACTACTTTATTGCTATGGTTTCCTCTGTTTTTCTAATCTTAATTCTAGCTACTAACTTGTAGTTTTCTTCTCAAACCAGGTTTCATCTTTGTGGCATTCCACTGCGAAATTTCGCTCCCCTCTCATTGCTCGTGTTTCTCATGCCTTTCTAGCTTACGGGTTGTTTTATTACTGCTTTTCTTTTGGTGTGATTCTTATTCTGGAATTCTCTGGACGTGATTTTCCAAAAATATGTACTTTTTTTCCCTTGTTAGAATTTTTCCAACTGGGTTTTGTCTAGTAAAATTTTTAATGAGACATATTTTTTAGTGGTGATCCTCCACAGTACGAGTTATATGCTCAAACTTATGGCTTCTCCGGTCTCTAGTTGTACTTCAGTTATTAGTTTTCCGGCTACGGTTGTATTTTGTTTATTTTATGGCCATTGGCTTGTGTTCTTGTTGATATTTGTTAGGATTGATAAGCGCGCCAACATAGTTGGGATGCATTGAGTTTGTTGTGAAGCCTGACATTACCTGATTTATAAAATAAAATTTATTAAAAAAAAAAAAGGAAAAGCTTGTTATAGAGTGGCCTATTTTGTTGTTTAATGGATGACTTGTCAGCTTGTTTTTAAATGCTCTTCTAGTCCAATTCTTGAAGGAAATATAAATCTTTTTTTTTTTTTTTTCGGTAAAAGATAAAAATCTTTTATCTCTTATTTCTTAAACAACTGAAAATTTCCCTGATGGCACTAATTGCCACTGCCATCACTGCCTCAAAGATGTCCATCTTATCAAAAAGAATATTTAGTGTAAGATGTGTTTCTCAAACGAAAGTTATAATTTGTTGTTATTCGAGAACTATTAGTCATCCAAGATATCAGCTAAGAATATCATCCAAGCATGAAATTTTTTTTTTTTTTTTTTTTTTTTTACCTAATAAGGTTAATTCTTTCTGACCGTTCTGTTTCCCTTGATAATTTTTCTTTGAGCTTTTTAGTTGAGTTTACCGGTAGAACTGTTTGTTTGTATTACTATAATTGCCGTGTTTTCTATAATTGGAGGTTGTTAGGGTGTGAGTAAATTGGTGTTTGTATTGATTTTTCATGATAAAAAATTAAAAATACATATTTCCCATTTTCAGAAAATAAATAAATAAGTGCTCTATAATATAATAATATCTGCTTGCTAAAAATAAAACACTGCACTTTTATTTTATGCGTTGTAACATGATAATGGCAGTCACATTATTCCACAATCTTGAGATTCCATATGTCCGAATCCCTCCATACTTTGCTGACAAATAAATAGAAATAATTTTTTTTTTTAAAAATTTGGTTAATGCCAACGACTCTTTTGCAATGCAAGGGAAAAAGTATAGCACGCAAACTAAGGGCCAACCAAGAACCAATAATTTTTTAGAAAAGAAATTAAGGAACATGAACTGTCATATTCCAAAAACAGCTAGGACATCCCCACTATAAGTACCCCCCCTAATCCAACCCCCAATTCCTCTTCAGGCTGCAAATTCCATTGAATTATTGCTAATTAAGCGTTTTCTTGATCGGCCGCTAATTACTCTCCCTAATTATTCTTTTTGCCGATCACGCTAAATTCTAACATATCATACCAAATGGAAATGAAGAAGATCGCTTGCGCCGTAATCTTTGCTGCCGCCTCAATCAGCGTCGTGGTGGCTCAAGACGCCGTGGCAGCCCCTGCACCCACCCCAACCAGCGGTGCCTCTGCTAGCCTCCCCGCCCTCAGCTCATTGGTTGGTGCCTCCCTCGTGTCCTTTGTCGCCTACTACTTGCACTGAATTATTTTAATGCACAACAAGGGAAGGGAGAGCATAGAAAGATGAAGGAGCTAATTAATCCTTTATTTGGAAGGAGATATTTTATTTCACTCCCTTTGTTTCATTTCTTAATTTGAAACTATTTTCTTTTTTATTGTGCCTTATTGGAAGTTCCTGTTTCGTTAGTTGATAAAAAGAGCCTTTTCTAGTCCATGTACCGATTGACATATATGTCTTAAACGAAGCAAACTTCATATAGTTTCACAATATCAAAAGATATCAAATTTCACAAACGTCAAAGGAACAAACAACACAAATTAACCTTTGAAATTCTATTAAAAAAAAAAAAGAAGAAGAAGAAGAAGAAGAAGAAGAAGAAAGACAAGGACCGATGAATAGAATCTCGCACAGATCATTCCTAGCTTGCTAGGGACTACTAATGCCCCGTTTCATGCAACTATTTGGAATGGCTAATTCGAGTTGTAGTTAAATATAAGTTTGTTTTCCAACCTTTGAAATATTCTATTATAATGGACCATCTAATTTTAATGTGTTTGGCTCTTAACATTTAAAATGTGCCATTAGAATAGTTTAAGAACATTTTAGCTCAAAAATCCAAAAACAAATCCTCCATAAATTTAACTCTCTTTTTTTTATTATTGAAATTTTCCATTTGGATATATTTTAAATCGTAGTTTGACGAACGGAGAGAAAATTATCCAAAAAACACCTTTTTTTCATCAATTAATCAACATGACACAAATTCTTTCATCTTGACCAATATGACACAAAATCATTTTGGTGAAAATTGTTTAAGGTAATTTCTCATTCACAAAATGAAATGGTACAATATTAGGTTCATAAATATATGTATAGAAGAGTAGTAAAAGGAAACCAATCACACCTAATTGACAACCTATAATTAATCTAGTTTTCTATTCACATCTAAATTAAGAAATAATCATAGAAGATATAGATTTCACATTTCAACAACGAAATCGTGGGATTTCTGTGACATTTAAGTGTGTTTCTCAAAAGAAAAGTTATCGCCATTTTTGGACACTCTATGGACGTTTTCCAAATAAATATCTTAGACATTTACGAATATTCATCAACATTGCATTATGAACATTGTGGACATTTTACAAACAGTACTCTAAGAAAAATATATTTTCTCTCGTTATCCATATCAAGAGTCTCGAGAATTCAAAATATGGACAATGCTGGGAACATTTTAATCAATGCTTGATGTATATCAGGGCGGCTCAACCTCAAGGCAGATGAGGCAACTGCCTAAGGTCCCCAGTCAATGAAGGCCGCCAATCAGAGCAAATTAATTGAAGGGCCTTAATCATGCCTTATATGTTTTCATCAGATAAGTAGATAACTCAACCAACAAGCATTAGTCCAATTAACAATAATTCGCGTTGAGGCCTAGAAATATGATTTAAATTTACGAAAAAAAATTATTCTTTTTCTTTCACTAACAAATAAAATACATAAATAAGAGTTATTCATACCAAAAGTCATTTTTCCTCGTCATTCCGAAAGTAATATAAAATAAATTGACAAGTGGGTTGTGAGCATGAATTAAAATGTCCACGACATTGTCGACATGTCTACGATATTATCCATATTTTGAAATCTCGACATGAATAACGGGGGGAATGATATTTCTTTCCTCTTCAATATGTTAATATATCCATCCAGATTACTCATCATATTGGATAATTTAACAATATCCAATTTATGGATTAATAGTTGGAAGAGACCAAGAATCATGCCAATTACCATCAGAACTATTTAAGAGCATGTATTGGCAAATGTATTGGTTAAATCAAAATCAGCACATGCCTAATGTTTTCCAACCTACTACAAGCTCTTTTTGGTATTAAAGAAATTCGAAACTTGTATATACTCTCTTATATTTGATATTTACTTCTATATAATATATGAAATTATAGTATTTTGTTGTAATGTCTAACGAGTATGTATGTAATATCATATCGAAATTATAATTAGTGCATAATTATTGTGATTTCCTATTACACTATGTGATCTCATATTTAATAAATAAAAAAATTATATTGTTTATGTTATACAATTAGTTCATGGTAAGTAAACTTCATTGTTTTTACATTTTATAAATCATTTATTCCCGGGATATCCGTCGACATCGACATTTCCATTAAAATTATCCGTAAATCAAAACCTTGACAGCCTTGTCGATATTGATATTTTTATCCAGGCCTTTGTTACGTCCAAAACACCAAGTCCTCAAGCATTTATATTGCAATTTAAAAAATAAATTAATAAAAAAATTTAAACTGAGTTTTTCAACAATTTGTTATTTCAGGTTATATCTTTCTTTTTTTCTTGCCAATTTGTTGATTACTCTTCTTTTTATTTTACAATATCTATTTCATTTCTTGGTATTGTTGTGTACTGAATAATTGTTTGACTTTTAAACCTTAGGCAGGAAAAAAAAAAAGTCTAAAAGAGTAATATGAAAATTTGAGGAAAAAGAGAAGAACAGGCCGTTTGATTCAATCTCAAATACATACAGATATATGTATAAGCTTGAACATAAATGTCTAATTAATAAGTTGCAATATTCAAGTACGTCGGGTGCTGGTGTTGCTTGCGTGGCCAATGGATTTGCCAACCTGAAAGGCTAGCTTCATATAGTAGGGAATGCGGGGGTCGTCAAGGATTCGTTGTTTGATTTCTTGTTTCACATCGTCCTCCACCGGCTGCGGTAGCTTGGTCGGATCCTTTTCAAACTCCTTGGCTTGCTCAAGGTATGCGTCCATACGTGGAGTTGCAAATGCTCTCACCGCATCTACATCACCTCTTGCAGCATAACGCTGGCGTTCATGGGAAGTCTCAAAAGACATTGCATAAGGACGCCCTTTTTCTTCGTATTCTTGTTGTGATTTCATGAAGCCCGAGACCTGTTCCAGGTCATACATAAGTGTCTTGATTACCTGTTTAGGATCATCAACGTCCTTTACACCCTCAAGCGAGTTTTTGGCTTCGTCCACCATGTCCTTTGCTCTCTCCAGCTCCCTGTTGTCGGCCAACGCCCTTGCTTCTTTTACACTATTCAAAGTCTTGAGACGGTTCTCCTCAATTATCAACTTCGGTATCTCTTTATCCGTGGCTGTCTTGGTTACGGTAGCGGTTAGGCGCGGGGCTTCAAATGGTCGTTTTCTCTTATCGGCACTGCACATTTATATATTCATTTATACATATACATATCAGATTAGTCGTCAAGTCAAAATGACCAAAATGTTTGTGTGTATACCTTGAATAATTAGTGATATAAATGCTTAAATGGGAGTAAATTTTTGTACCGAAACCCACCTATAAGTGTAAGTGACATGGAGAACGTCCGGGCTCCACTTACTATCAACTTTAGGGAGAATTAGGAGGTCCACCATGACCATGCGTACCTCATTGTTGTAGAGTTCGCCAAACGAAATAGTTACAGAGTCGTTGTTAGTATTACTTATTGTTGGATAGTTTCCGGCAGACACATTCTTAATCTTTGATTCGTCATCGACCTGTGTGAGGGTCAGGTTCAGGTCCTGAACAACCACGGTCAGAAGCCCACCCAAACACTGGGAAAATGCTTTGGTCAAGTCATTCTGGTTTCGAACATCTGAGAACGTTCCTCCCTTGCTTCTTTCTGCTATCACTTGTAGCACCTATTATATATGTATATACAACCAATTACTAGTGCACATGAATAACTCTGAAAAATTAATAAACATCTTTTGCAATAAATGAGATTTTAAGGGTTGTTTCAGCATATATATGCGTACCTCTGGTCTGGCATCGCAGCCAAAACCAAATGTGTATACTGCGAAGTTGTCAACCTGAACGTTGACAGCATCACCGACGGTTTGTTCACCGTCAGACATAAGCATGATGGCACCAACACGCCCGTCATAAAGACGACGGTCCTCGAGTACTTGTATGCCGGTTTTAAGGCCTGCAGCCATGTTCGTGGTACCTTGGGATCGTAAAGCAATGATCGTTTCAATAATCTCTAGTTGAGATTCATTAGTTATCTGGCGCAATGGGAACAACCTCCTGGAATCTCCGGAGAATACGACGACCGACAAACGGTCAATCGGGCTAAGTTTGTGGATGAGGAATTGCATTGCTATTTTCAAGTGTCCTATCCTGTTTTCCATAATCATGCTCCCGCTGACGTCTAAGACAGTAACAAGATCAAGTGGGGCTCTGTCTTTGTAGTTGTCTCCTGAACCGGACACCTCCAGCAACACCTTCATTTCTGTTTCTTCAAGTGGTGCCTCCTGCTTGTTGATGATTGTCGCCTCTGTTTTTCCCGCTTCGAATACTGGATCGGTTTCTCACATGATATATATATATATATATATATTAGAGGGCATAATTATATAGAATTGGATGATTCATAACTATAGTTATAAGAAGAATCACGTTTATGAAAATGAATCGATGAAATTGTAAAAAGATCGTAATTAATTATATCAATGGAAAACATATCTATAATATATACCTGGGACATTTGGGGGTGCTGCAATAGACTCATCATCGTCGTAGGTCATAACTTTGCCAAATCTAATTAACTTGCTCTATCCATGTACTTTCCTTCCTTGCGTCTGGTCAGCACTTTCGACCTCCGATATACTGAGAAGAAATTTAACTGAATTATGAATATTCTTTTCACATACACGAACATGCCTGTCTTTATATATTTCCAATATTAAGAAGTTAATTTTACCAAAAGCTTGAACCCAAAATCAATTATTAAAATAATAATAATAATAATAATAATAATAAGAATTCCAAAAAATTCGCTTGCCGTTGTAAGTTATTTGGACCAATCGTGCCATTTTTATCAGGATTTCTTTTCCATTGTTTGAAATAATTTCTTTGAGGATAATTGATAAGGTCCAAATCTTCTAGTCATAATTAAATCGAATAATGCCATCCAGACCCCTTTTCCCATATTATTAGTACTTGTTTAGGTTAGTTTGATAATGGCCCACCTTTTCTCCTAGTCGTACAATGAGACAAACAAACAATTTTTTTTAAAAGACAATATGGTTAATATATATATATATATAGAGAGAGGGAGAGAGAGTAAATAAACAAAACCAAAAGGCTGTGCAAATGTTGACAGACAATTCATAATATAACTCACCTTTTCATTATAAATATTTGGATAAATCGTTAGGTTAGTCCTTAAATTTTTAATTTTGTGTAATTTTAGTCTCTAAACTTTTTTTCGTAGCTAAAATGTGCCTAGAGTTTAAAAATATTACTACAATAGTCCTTTACATTAATTTTTGAACGAAATTTGTTAGTTAACATTACTTTTTGACCAATTCACTAACATATTTCATTTAAAAATTAACAACATTGACTGTTGTAGTAACATTTTAATAATTTATGGGCATTTCATTTCGTAGCTGAAATGATTATAAATTATTAAAAACATTGTTATAGTAGTCTTTTTCGTTAATTTTTTGACGGAATCCCAATTTAGTGTCACTTTTTGACCAAATTACTAACATATTTCGTTTAAAAATTAACGAAAATGACTATTGTAGCAACATTTTAAAAGTTTAGGGACATTCCAACTACATAAGAAAAATCAGGGATCAAAGTTGCATAATATTAAGAGTTTAGGGACTAAATGAGTAATTTATCTTAAATATTTTATGTCAAGTTGATCATAATGAAAACATAGAACATATATATAGAGTTGATCTCCTATTCGATACCGGATGGTATCCGGCAATGTGAACTTCAGATATTAATGTGAACTTCAGATATTAATAATGTAAACTCATACAAAAAGAAATATAAAATAGAGAGAATTTACATTCACTTTAACTATATTTTTTCTATATGAATTCATATTACCAATAACTAAAATTCACATTTATAATAATTGAAATTTATATTATCAGATATTATGTGATATCAGATACTAGTCTTTGCATGTATATACACACACATATATTAAAGAAGTGATCTTTTAACTAGTCAAAAGATAACATCTTCTTTACTATAAATAATAGAAGGTGGTAATTACCAAAAGTAATGATAATAATAAAAGGCGATAGATACATATGGAAGCGTGCAATTTCGTTCGGATAAGTTCGGTGGCCTTTTTTCTCCTTCTTCTGCACATGTCTTCTTGCTTTTTGTCTTGTTCAATTTTTATTATTTTGTAAAAAGCTCCACTATTTGGTTAAATGTAAAGCTTTAATTAACAATCCCAGGACTAAACCCAAAAATAATTATCCAGTGAGGTAGTGACCATGTGGACAAATTTAAGGCCAATATAATATATGAGATGAATTTTAATTTTTCTACGTGTCCTTGCAAACATAGATAGATGAGCGAGTAATTTCGTTGTTTCATAGCCTTATCCCTGCAAACAAACTTGCCAATTATATTATAATTAGTTCTTCTTAATTTGATATCCAATTTAGTGTTTTCTTGTTTCATCCACATTAATTAATAATTTAAAATCATCGTATATAATAATTGCCTTTGATCTTTTTCACATACCAAACTCATTTGTCGATTCTTGGCAACTTGACATATTTGAGAATATTCAAACTTCAAAGTCTTCAACCTACTTTGAGAATATCAATAACAAGAAATTATTTCTATTTAACAAAGACTTTGTAAAGTCTTTTTTTTTTTTTTTTTTTTTTGGAGAAATATTAAAACTTCAAGTCTTCAACTAACTTTGTATTCTTGCCAAGCCCGTTTGGAACCAAATCTGGTATATGATTTTCATTTTTTTTTTTTAAATCTTTTTCTTCAACCCAAAACTACTATTCACTATTCACATTTTTAAGTATCTACTAGTAAACTCAAATTTTAAAAATCAATAACTTTATTATTTCAAGTCCAAATGAGAGATGATTTTAAAAAAAAAAATTTTGCAAAATTATTTAGAGAGAAACGAAACAAAATTTATATGGATTTTTTTTTTCCGAACATATTTTAAAATTTTAAACTTTTTCACTCCAAATAGTTTTTTCCCCCCTTCAAACTCACTTTCCAAAGCTATATTTCATTTCCAAGAGAAAAGCATCTGAACGACACAAATTTAGATATCATTACACTAACGTTACATAAAAAAATTAATATTATACCAATGTGACAAAAAATTACACTAAAGTTAACTATAATTTGTGTCATGTTAATCAAGAGTGAAAAATTTATATCATGTTGATTAATAAATTAAAAAAATTGATTGTTTAAATAATTTTATCCTTTTTTTTTAATCCAAAACTGCATCATGACTTTGTTCGCACCTGCTTCCTTTTTTTCCCCTCTTGAAAGTACCTTTCATCCTCTTTTAATTATAACTAATTAGAAATAGCTAAGGATTATATGGTACTAATTTAATCATACATTAATAACGAATGAAGTTTCCTAAATAAAGGCAAAAAAAAAATATAATAACAATAATAAAAATGATACAATACCCCCATTTTACTTTTTTTCATCCACTTTTAAAACCACTTATCATATTACTTTTAGTATTAAAAAATTATTTGATTCATCCCTTTATTTTTCCCCAAAAAAAAACTCTTATAAATATTTTTTTTTTCTTTCTCCTCCATTAAAGTCTAAATCCATGTGCATTTTTTTTTCTTTTTTTAAAGAAAAATGTTCTATTTTGTTGTTATTTTTTAATTTATTTCAAGGAGAATATTTTTTAAGAGAAGATTCCTTTATTTTGCTTGTTGTTATTCCTTTTTTTCAATAGCTTTTGTAGTTCCATATTATAACTAATTTTTTATTTTTTAAGAAATAACAAGAAAATGGAAAACATGTATGCATGATATAGATATATCATCAAATATATTGATTTGATTGGTTATTTATTTTATAAATAATTGGGAGAAATTGTTAGGAATTCACTTTAAACTGTGAGCTTTTTTCTAATTATCTAATAAAAATAGTAACCAAATTCGTAACATTTTCAACCATGCTTGTGTAATACTCAGCTCTATCAATATATTATTATTAAGTTTTATCATCTTAAGAAGAATTTTACCAAATAATAAGTTCACAGATTTTTTTCTGAACACATAAACTAATGAATAATTTTTATTGGATATCTAAAAAGGAAAAAAGAAATCTTGTAAGAAGAAAATTAAAAATAAAAATAAAACAATACTTATTAAAAAAAATTTGTAGAGAGATTTAAATTTATAAGGGCTTTTTGAGAAAACTAATAGGCAAACAAATAATTTTAAAATTTTAAAATTAATTTGTTGATGATTTTGAAAAGTAGATAAATAAATTAAAAAAAAAAAAAAGCAAAATAGAAAGTGTCAATAAACTCACATTAATAAAAATAAGACAAGGACAGATGAATCGACAAAGATCATATTTGTCATCAGAAGATGAGACTACGGATTATGAATAATAAACATGATAGAATGATTAACTAAACAGCACTTGAGTTGTTAATAACATTTACCAAAAAAACACGAGTCGTTAATAACATGCAAATTCAATTTATTCACCCAAAAAAATGCAAATTCAATTTAGGAAACCACATGTCGTTGATATTAAACGTTGCTCCTCTCCATGAAAAAGCTATTTGTCGTTTCATCTACGTGTCATTTATCAGACCATGAAGAATGGCATATCGTTCACTGCTTCAAAGAACTGTAGGTCGTTCAGTCCTCTTGGCAATTGGAACCACACATCGTTTCGTGCTTATGTCACATAAAAAATAAACATCTTTTTTTCTTTTTTTTCTTTTTTTGACAGTAATGAAATTATTTAAGAGATAGAATCGATGGCGGAAAAATAATTTCAACCACCGTGTCTATTTCCATCTAAAGAACATGTTAAGCTAAATCATGAGCCGTTAAACATGGTAAAATAAGACAATATAATCCATATGAATTATGGAAAAGATAGAACAACCATCTTGATACCTAGAAAATAAAATTTAATTAATATATACAAATAAAAAACTAATTAGGAAAAGTAAATACAAGTTTTAAGACTTATCTTAAAGTAAAAGCTATTTGATTGCCTCTCTTTCGTAGGGATGGCAATGGGACATGTTCAAGGTGGGATGGTCTTCTCGTCGACCTGTCTCGTGAATAAAAACACCCTCCATACTCGCCCTATAACCCATTTAAATTGGCAGAAACAATACGGGTTTTCCCCATCACAAGTTCGAGGTACTTACAAAATATCTCATTAGCCCTATTATTTAATTATATGATATGAAAGTAAAAAAATAAAAAATGGACAAATATGAGACTTTAAGTTAGAATAAAACAAAATTATAGTATTCAATTTTTCACATATCATAATGTTAAAATTTAATACTTAAAATCATATATATTATAAAACATCTTGTATAATATTTATAGTGTAAAAGTAATATATAACTAAACGGAAAATAGGGTCCGGAACCCCTAAACCTATCACCGCCCTATAACTCGTGACGGGTCAAGTTTTTAACTCATTTATAACCCGAACCCGTTTAGATCGAGTTTCACATGTCCCATTTAAGTCAAGTCCCTTTAAGTTAACGGGTTGACAGGAAAACTGTCATCCCTGCTCCTTCGTCACTCATCCTCGAAGTAGAGAGATAATTAAAGAAAGTGAAAAAGAAGGACGGAGTGTAATTTTTTTCACACCTTCAATTAATAGCTCTTCTTTTGATGAAAATAAATTATTTTTGACACTCTCGTATGAGAGACTAATGATAAATTATTTTTGAAACTCTCATGTGGAGACTTAAATAAAATATTTTTGAAACTCTTATAAAAAGAGACTATTATTTTTATTTGATATACTCATAACAATGAAAATACTTATGTGTACCAAAACTATTAAGACAGTAAAAATATTCTGGTCAATAAATATAGATAAATATATATATATATATATATGTATGTATGTATGTTTTTGTTTCTGAAATGAAAACGACAGATTAGTTCATAGAAGTCGTTTTATCTTGAATCAACAAAAACGACATATAGTTTTCTCTTTACAGGAAAAGACATGTATATAAACTGCATGTCGTTTTGTTGGACGTAGGAAGTCTATAGAAGATAAATTTTGCCGGCCTAACCCGGACGGAGCTGGGGCTCCAAATCCACGTAAATAGCATCAAAAAGGGAGAAACAAAGAGAGAACATTCTCTGAAATTTCTATTCAATACAAAGCAAATTCCCAAAAATATGATCTTCCTCCTACAACCACAACGCTTTTAAGCCCCAGAACAACACCAACTAAAGAGCTATTAAGCTCCATTAAATGGCACCGACTAAATAGTTGCTTTCTAAGGCAACATATTAAAAACGACAAGTGGCATATAAGGATGGCAAACAAATAAAATAAAGGTCTGAAACGAAAATACGACATACTCCTACATCACAATTGTTGACAAATAATGCAATTCGTCGTTTTCCACCAGATTGCCTTCATCAGACCATGAAACGTGTCCTTTTCTCGCACTCTGTTATATCGTTTTCAATTTTTTTTGACAAAACGACAATTTATTTTCGTGTACATCCCTCACTTCCAAGTCACATGCACAGTTTACGACCTGTCGTTTCTAAAACATGCCTAAAAAAACGACAATTTCTTTTTCGCGTACATCACTCAATCCCAATTGCCATGCACAGTTGACGACCTGTCGTTTCTATAATATGCCCCTTCTTTTATAATATTGCATTAGGCCATACACTGTCTTTTCAAACGACATATAGTCTTTTAGATGTCGTTTCTCCCGAAACATAAAGGATACATATTCATTGTCGTTTCTCCCAAGCCCAGCCCGAGCCTGAGCCGCCATGACATCTAAAAACTGGACTCGTCAAAATCTTAACTTGATCAATCACATTCTCTCTCTCTAGAACTGTTTGTGATTCAACCCCGAAAATGGCAGCCAAGATCTCACGCAGATTCATCAGCAACCTTCTCAAATCCTCCACCCACTCCATCTCCGAAAACCCAAATTACTTTCCTCTCTCCACTTTCTCCCAACAAAACCATTTCACAACCCTTACACCCAAATTCAATGGACAACCACAAAACCCCACAAAAGTTCTTCCCTTACACGAAATCAGACACCCATCAACATTTCCTCCAAAACCCAGATTCTTTTCATCATCAGAATCACCAGAGAAGGAAACCCAGAAGACAAAAAATGCATACCCGAGTGAAGAACCGGAGTTCAAGCACCAAGAGATCGAGGGCCCCACCGTGGAGCGAGACCTGTCGGCGCTGGCGAACGAGACCCGGCAGGTTCTAGAGGAGATGATGAAGAGCGTGTACGGGCTGAGCAGGGCCGTGGCTCTGTTGGGCCTGACCCACCTCGGGCTGGGAGCTTGGATCCAGTACGCAGCCGCCGGGTCGGATGTTCTGACGAAGGTTCCAGAGGCTACGGTGCAGAGCGTGGTGGCGTTTGGGTTTCCGTTCGCTCTGGCGTTCATGCTGAGGCAGTCGCTGAAGCCCATGTACTTCTTCAAGAAGATGGAGGAGCAAGGCAGGCTTCAGATTCTCACTCTCACTCTACAGGTTGCTAAGAATATCAAACTCTTGTTTGTCAGGGTTCAGGGGGTTTCTTTCTTGTGCCTTGCTGGGTTGTCGTTTGGTGTCTTATTCACTTTCCTCTCGAGATGATCGGAGTCCTTTTTTTTTTTTTGGGTGTTTTTCATGTCGTTTTGGCTTTTGCTTACAATACATGAAGATTGTGTTTTTGGATAATTCAATGGTGGGGTATTTTTTTTTTTTTTTTTAATTAGCAGTACTCCATATTGTTGCAATTCCAGATTATGTCAAAATCATATTAGAATGAATAAAAGCTGATAAATATTATGGGTTGGTTTTTCTTTTTCATTTGTATTCCTGCACCATTAGTATTATTATTTTCATTTTGAGCTTGTAGTCGAGGAGTGTGCAACTTTTTCCTTCCATCTCAAAAGATTGTAGTGGAGAAAATTTCTGTGGTTGGAATGTAAACGTTAAATTCTGTTAAAAATTTGTTTGAATTTAAAATTTTTAGGTAGATTTTAACAAGAATTTATCGCTTAAAATTTTTTCTTGAGGGAATGCAGTATTGTATCCTAATGCATGCATAATTCTCCAAATTCTTGGTGTAACAGGACCAACATTTATAGCTACGAGCTCAATGGCAAAAGTGAATTTTTAATGTGATGGGTTAGATTCTTCATTCTAGGATCAGAAGGAGAAAAACTTACAAGTGATTAACTGGTATTTATTATCATCAGTGAGGAGATTTAATTGAAATCTTTCGTGAAAGCTACCCCCTCTAACCCCTTTTGCCACTGAAAACACCACATTCTGTTCGACTTGCATGTGTTAGACAATTCCGCCAGCATTCATCCTGATCCGAAATCAAAGTTTCATACGTTACGTACAACTTCCTTGTTCGTAGACAAATATTGCATCCACACGCTTTATAATTTACCTAAAAGAGTTTCCTAGTCAATTTGGGGCAGTAACACAAACCATGAGAGATTATGGCGACTAGTTCATTATTGGCAGCAAATGTCAGACATCATACCTATGAATGACTATAAAATGGTTGTTTAGCATTCAAGCAAAAAGAAGGCTGCTTTGTGATGATTGACTATAATGAAATGCATCCTCAACAATCGGAAAATATTTGACAACGGCATGTATCTAAGCATTAACCAAAGAACCCTTACCAAATTTACAAAGGGAAGGATAAATATCTTTTTTCTTCTATTTCCTCTCTTCTTCTTTCTCTTTTCTTTTTTTTTTCTTTTTTTTTTTCCTTCTTACAGGAAACTGAAATTACATAACAAAATATTCAAAGATTGTCCATAAATAAACCAACTATCCGTCAAAGTTGCTATTCACAATTTCTAAATTGTAAAAACAAAAAATTTAGACATTATATATAACTCGAGGCAGGAAAGCCTAGCAGAAGGGTTTAATTAAACTAGTAATCCCATACTCTCCCAATTTCACAAAATTCCACCCATTTCCCCCAAGAAAGAAACAAAAAATCCTCCCAGAAAGAAAAAAGAATATGAAATCCCGAACCAATCGTCAAAAAAGGAAAACCTTCCCCCCACCATTTTCTGAGACTTACCATAGCTGCTGCCACGACATTAGAAAACGTTCTCCCCGCCATGTACCAAAAACATACTCCGATCATATAGAATCCCTGGGATATGAGCCCTCCCTTGTCAGTTCAATTTGGGGTAACTGTAATTCTGGAGATCTTGTGAAAAGGCCATTGAACTAAGTGGTACCCGGATTGGCTTCTGATTTAGGTTCCGTTCGAACATAGGTAAGACCACGAACAGTAGGAGACGGAACCACATTGCCAGCTGGTGGGGCACCGCTTTCACCTGGAGAGGGCTGAGTGTCTCTCTTCCACTGGAAACTCCTGGCAGCGCCAGGTTTCATAATAGGGCGAGGCCTAAATGAACCAGGCATGCCTCTCGGAAAGGGAGCTCTGGAGAACCTGGCAGTGGGAAATGGAACGCCACGACGTGACCATGTCATAGCCGGAGCTGCTTCTTGCTGGGCAGCACTTCTCCTTACAACCTGCAAAAGCAAGAGTACTAGCCTTCTTAAATTTTAATATCATCAAAAGAAAACATGCCGTGGGCATTTGTGTCTACTGTGAAAACATTAGACTTCTGGAGTGTGGTATTGCACAAGAAAATAAGCCAGAATCTATCGTCACTAACAGAGAAGCTGGAAGAATAAGAAAAAAGATTGCAGACTCCAGACACTATGACACTAGCCAAGTCTTGAACAATCAAACTAATTGCCACAATAGCATAATCATCTCAGGACATCGCTTGAAAAATGGACAAGCTAAATCACAAAATAAACCAGAATCCCTCCAAATAATACACATACCAAAGCATTCACTCTATTGAAATCATTACCTTGAGAAGTCGCGACATAAAGGAGGTTCCATCCAGAGATAATGCATTATCTGCTGCTTCCTTTCGCATGAATTCCACATAAGCCGAGCTGCTCAAGTAATATGGCTTAGTAAAAGGAATATGTATTGCGCACATATAATATGAAACTAGATTCAGATTTGAAACAACTTACCCTGTTGGTTGCCCTGTCGCTGCATCAGTAACTATGAGAACCTTTAGTACATCACCGAACTTGTTAAAGTGTCGAGAAAGACTATCTTTTGTAGCAGCAAAATGGACCTGAGGGTTGGAAAAAAAAATAAATAAGTAAATAAACTGCAATTTAATTTTTCAAGAATGGAGACACATTGCAACACACACAAACACAGAAGAACGTGTCCTCACATTGCTAACAAAAAGAGTCCGAGAATCTGCATCCTCTAACGGACGACCAGCCACATAACCTGCAATTTAAAGAAAAAAGGTTCCAAATTAGCAAATGGGATTTAACCAAACAAGTACCAAAAGAAACTAAAAAGGTATAATTCACCAAGGAATTTATTGAAGGTAAAGTTCTTGAGATACTTCCAAGGGAGTTAATAATGAAAGAAAATATCCATATTACTGTTTTTTTTCCCTCCTAAAAAGCGCAGACTATGGGGAATTAAACAAATGTTTCGACCATTTCTATATCAATTTCAAAACTTACCAGAGGTAGGCGAGACTGTCTTCTGAGACTCTTTCTGAGAATCTACTGCATGTTTTGTCTGTTAATCACAAATGCCACATGTTCAGTACCGGAAACCAAGTCAAAAGAACAGGAAAAGGCATTAAGAAAACAAAAATAACTAAACATGTCGTATATGCATCTGTCTTACATTTCCATTCACTGTGACATGATGGTTGTGATCTTTGATTATTTGGCTCTCAGATTTTGAAACACCTCCTTCAGTCTCGTGCACAGATTTCCAGCCATCAACCTCCGAAACACCTCTTGGATCCTGATAATGGGGTGGCTTCCAAGTATTGACATTCACAGAAATGTTTACAATCTTTTGTGATGTATTTGAAGCCACAGCAGGTTGTTGGCCCTGATCTTTATTTCGCATGAAACGTGTCACATCATCAACATTCTTGGCTACGCTGTACTCCACCATCATCGCATTTTCACCATTGTTATCACCAGAAGTCCCAGTTTGAGAAACATCTCTAACACTACGACCCAGAACATTCACATCATCATATCCCTCGTTTTCAGATGTAGAATCAGAAGCCAACCCAGTATCATTTTCCAGCATGGTCATGTTGCCCACATACTGCCCACTACGGTCACTTCTTTGCAGATACATAGATCGCTTTTGCTTGTGAAGTTGATCATCATCTCCATATAAGCCATCCTCAATAATGGCTTCTCCAAATGATGAAGTTTGGACATGGAACCCCGATACATCCATCGCTCGACCAAGTCGATCAAAGACACTTCCAGATGATTTAACTCTAGTTACATCTTCAGCAGCTTCGGTGACGGCTTTAATCACCGTTGCCATGGGATTTGGCACTCTGGCAATAGACTGAAGTCGTCGAGGACGATCAATCGATGATGAGTCACTAGTGGATGTAGAAACAACAGAACGGAGACGCTTTAATGAGGGCTCTGTTGCAGTGATAGTTGGTCTAGACATTGCAACTGCATCCCGAACAGCAAATTGAAGCAGTCGGCGAGGGGCATCAATTTTGGCCGGAGCTGCTTCCCTCTGTAAGAAAGTTCATAGATGAATCAGAAAGTTGAGTAACAATGCAAGGACTGCAAATCTTTAAGTCAGGTGATTCAGATCTGCAACCTTATGAGGTGACTGGGATTAGTAGTAGCTCTTAATCTCACAAGAATGCACCAGCTAAGCATATATAACTCAACATTACAAAGTACAGAACAGGAGAGAAGAAGTTAGCTAAGCAAAGGAGCTTAAGAAACTCACATCAGTTTTAATTTTATGAAAGAAAATGAAGACCTTAAATTCAAGAGGGTGGTAGGTTGTCACTGTTTATCTCCCCCTACACCTGACCCCTATCATTCCCGTATTAACTATACTGTAATCAAGCAAACTACAATAGGAAAGGAAAAAAGGGACAACAAAAGGATACAATCAAGAGAAAAATAGTATTAATACCTTTGTGTTCTGCTGTTCATCAGTTCGAGTCCTTTTTTTCTCAACTGCAGGTTGAGGAGAAGGAGATCTCCTTGTACGTCTGCCTTCACGATGAGGTTTATGAGTTTTTTCTAGTACATGAATGTCATCAAGTTCAGAACTTCTAAGTGGAGGGGGATCAGCAGCATCTCTAATTAGCCCTTTCCATTCTTTATTGTGACGAATTTTAGGTTCTTTTTTAGACTTTCCTTTATCAGACTCAGATTCCAAATGATGAGAATCATTCCTTCCAGATCCGTCAGCTAACATGGGCTTTGTTTTAGTAACCTCAACAGAACAAGCTTCCTCAGGCTGTACATATAAATTAAAATTTGAAGCCAGATGATCCCACAACCTGTTTGACAGAAAAAATAAAGGAAAGGTAAAAGAGGAGTTATAACATTATCTAGGACAAATGACCGGAGAAGAGAGTTTCATAAAACTAAAACCTATTTACCCCTAAATAACAAAAGGGAAGAAAGAGAAATTACCAAGACACAAAAGAATCACTGTCATCCCCCAAAAATACATTCAACTCGTTCCTTGCCTCTTCTTTGCGCCTCCCGTTCTTTAGTAAGACGATTACGTATTCCTGCCAAAGAAAATCAATAAGGTATCGGTTAAAATCCCAAATCTAATGTTCTGTAACAAAGTGTTTCTATCATCATGATTGCACCAATAAAAGAGAGACTGATAAATGCCCATCATTATTCAATCAAACCAGAAGATTACAAATGCTTCACATAACAAATATACAGCTAACAAAAACATTTAGCATAACAACCAACCAATATTTGGCTATTCAAGGATACAATGAGAAAACATATTTAAGGCACCAAAAAAAAAACGACTTGATAAAACTTTTAGGCTATGTTTGGTGAAAGGGAACGAAACAGAAGCTACAATTCCACCGGGACATAGATTATAGTAGATTCATTACAATGCTTCACATACATACACATAACAAAAGCATGTGTACTCATTTGTGTTACAAAAGGTGTGATATTCAACCATCCAAGGAGACAGATTTAAACCGAAAAGAACTAAAAAAGAGAACACACCCTATGCCAAACAAGTTTTTTCAAACTTCTAATGGAGAATTTTTCTTTTTCCAATTCGGACAGTAGTTATTTTCTCGAGAAACAGAAAGAACAACAAGGAAACAGAACAATGGCGACAACATATATATCTATATATATATATATATGTATATGTGTATATATGAGAGCAGAGTCGGCAATCCGTACCACGAGAGTGTCGTCAGTGTAATCGCCCATGAACTCCTTGAGCTTGTCCTTGACACGGTCGCGAAGCTTCTCGGCTCCATCTCCCGTGAAATCATTAACCCGAAAGGTCCGATCGTCCACGCCATCGATGCTTCCCATCTCCAGGAAACCCTAATCGGTAGATTCTTTCGATCTCGGGAAACCCTGAGAGAGGAGATATATCGGAGAATTCAACGTAACTCCTTCAAAGTTGGAGTATGGCGGTGGCGGTGGCCGTGGCCTTGGCTATGGCGGCTATGGCGGTGGCGGAGAGGTTTAGGTAGAAACTAATGGGAAAAAAACCCCGGCGATTGGGGGCAGTGGTGAGTGGGGGAGTTGCGAAGGGTATTTGTATGTTTGTGGGAATATATTAGGAAAAACAAAATATTATTTTTTGTCCTAATTAAATAAATAAATAAACAATATAATTTTGAGAGTGAAAAAACGAATTTTCCTAATATAAGCCAACAAAATTCTCCAAAAAAAATTTCCAATAATATAGTCATGGTATTTCATTGAAATATAGAAGATGCTAATTTACTAAATAATACTATACATTTTTTAAAAAAATATTATGTTTTTTATTAAAAAAAACTAACTATATTCTTAAAAAAAAAAAAAAAAAAAAAAGTCATTTCATTCTAAAATGATTAATTTCATAAACAACCCATGTATTATATAACATGTCTTATGTTGGCTTATGATTTTTTATTTTATGCATTGTTATTGCTACGTTAATAGTCCCTCTATCAATATTATGTAAAAATTATATAGAAATTGAAAACGTTCTGATCATATAAGCTTTATTTATAGGAAAAATCATAATTAAATATATTTTGAAATTAAGTTATACTGAAATCAAAGATATTTTAAAAATAAACTACATTTTAATCAAATATATAGTGCAAACTTTAAGTCATATAGTTGTTTTGGTGATACAGTTTGCCTGCAAAAAAATATTAATTATTCTAAAGTGTGAAATCTACAACCGAATTTGTATGGAGGGCCAATGACCAATTTGGCATCGATTGTTAGCGTGATACGTCACCTAGAATTGATCTAACATGTTGCGCATGAACGAAAAAAGTAAAGTGAGGAAAATAAATAAAGAGACACAGATTTTTTTACAGATATTCACCGGTAATCGCATGGGCTAAGTCCTCTTTGACGTTTTTGAGCCTTCACTATGAATGATATGATGAATACATGAAAGCTCTTGAGCAAGAATAGAATAGAGAAGAAGAAGGGGAAGTTAAATACAAAAAAACTTGGGGAATGATTGGCGAGCAGCAGTGGGTAGTTACCGGATAATCTTGGGCTATTTGTTGAACGCGGTGTGCTCTCTAATCCAAATATTTGTATTTGCTCTCTTTGTAGGTGATCAAAAAGTAATCCTTTGAAGTGTGGGAAATTCTCGGGGCCTTAATGGGAGAATCCAATCACAAGTCAAATTCAAGTTTGAATTTGAACTTGAACAATACAAGTCAAATCCAATCACTATGTATGATATGATGAATACATGAGAGCTCATGAGCAGAATAGAATAGAGAAGAAGAAAGGGAAGTTAGATACAAAAGAACTTAGGGAATGATTGGCGAGCGGCGGTGGGTAGTTGCTAGATAATCTTGGGCTATTTGTTGAACGCAGTGTGCTCTCTAATCCAAATATTTGTATTTGCTCTCTTTGTAGGTGATCAAAAAGTGATCCTTTGAAGTGCGGGAAATCCTCCGGGCCTTGATGGGAGAATCCAATCGCAAGTCAAATTCAAGTTTGAATTTGAATTTGAATTTGAATATACTAGGATTATCCACTACTTTTGTGATTAGTTAATGCATTTTAAATTAATATATTTAAACATTGAAGCCAAATTCAAATATATTTTGAGCTAGAAGGATTATCCAAATCCCAAAATTGATAAATAGATAATTATGATAATTATTCGAAAGATTCCCAATTATTCTTAGACTGGAACTCATCAGTGACTGACCGGGGAGTGATTTGGATGAGGTGTCTAGTAACTTGTTTGTGACTTGTCGATGAGTTACTTTGGAAACGATATGGAGCTTGCTAACGGGTTGATCCATGGGTCATATCTAGGCTGATCATCGAACGATCTAAATTGACACGTGGATGGTAAGAAATGAGATACGAAATCTGACCTCAACCATTATAATTTTAACCTAAATTAAAGCTCACGTGAACTGAAAGTATTTAATTTCAGTTCATTTTTTAAATAACTACCAATGTAGAAGTCGTTTTCATAACAATATAAACATTTGAGATAGTGTGACATATAAATCTAAAAATTAAAGACCAACTTTATACTAAGAATAAATACAAACCCTTTCTTTCCCTTTTTTTTTTTAAATTGAAAATAACCCTTTCTAAATACAAAAGTACTAAGTATCCTATGTTATTTCCTCCCAAAAAAAAAAAAAATCCTACGTTATTTTAGAGTAAAACTAGTTTAATATCTGTGCATTGCACAAAAGAGGAAAATAAATAGATAAATTAATTAATTAATTAATTAACATTTAATAATAACAATTGGTTACGATAAATAATATAATTACAATAAGTTTCCAAAAACATAAACAAAAAATAAATTAAAAAAAGGTCTTCAATAGTTCTTTTTGCATTCCCATTCTAAACCATCATCACCGTAAGCTTAAAAAACAAATTAACATAAATCAAAAAGCGAAAAACAAAATATATAAATCTGAGGAAAAAAATAGCTAAAAATAACTTATAAAAATAAAAAACAAAACAAAAGAAATCAGAACATACATATATTTTGCTTCATTTTTTTGTCTTTAATTTTTTTTTTTACAGGATCTTCCCAATCATAAAAATGTAAACTAATAATAATAATAATAATAATAATATAAAAAAAAAACTTTTCCTCGGTGTTACAGAGATAGAGATAGAGATAGAGAAATAAAAAAATCACGATAATTAAAAAAAAACAAAAGGAAAAAAAAAACTCAAAAGGGAAAAAAAGATTAAAGAAAAACAACAAAACCAAAAACAGATTTTATTCTTTTTTTATTTACTATTTTTTACAAAAAAAATAAATAATAAATAAATTTCAGTTAGATTATATACATGCAAAACATAAAAATTAACTATAACATCTAAAAAAACAAAACCCAACAAATGAAAAACCTTAAAAAAAAAAAAAAAAAAAAAAAAAAAAAAAAAACCAAGCACAAATTGAAAAAAGAAAATTAAAAAATTGAAAATCGGAAATGTGGAAACAAAAATCATTAAAAAATTATAAGATAACAAAAATACAAAAAAAAGATGAATAAAAAACTAAACTTTAAAGTTTAAATCTCATAAAGCAGAAAAAAAAAACAAAAAACAAAAAACAAAAAAAAAAACAAAAGGAAAAAAAAAACTCAAAGGGGGAAAAAATATTAAAGAAAAACAACAAAATCAAAAACAGATTCTATTATTATTTTTTATTTACTGTTTTTTACAAAAAAAATATTTAATAAATAAAATTCAGTTAGATTATATACATACAAACATTGCACTTAACACAATTTCAAAAGACAAAATCGAAAATGCACATTAAAAGGGTAGCAAGGTCCAGTTACTGTAGCTATCAGAAAAAACAATTACAAAGGAAAGGCAAAATCGTTCATAAATAATTTTAATAGGACAAAGTTGTCCCAACACTATAGTAAGCTGTAAAAGTAATTCAAGCACAAGGGCAAAATTGTCAATTGACCAAAAAAAAGAGTAAAACCTGCATAACACTGTAGCAAATAAAAAAAATAATTGATAATGAAAGGCAAAAAAGTCATAACACTGTAGAAAAAACAGTAAAACTTTGCATCCTTTTAGTAAATTATAATAATATCCTATATACAATACAATTATTTTCCAACACCCATAGAGGTGGATGGGTTGGTAAGGGTGAGGGCCTTTACTAGCATCTCCGTCCACCCGGGTTTGACTCATGTTACCTCTCCTTATGCCTCACTCCAATTTCGGCTGTTGAAGCATTGGTTTGGTGATGACATAGTAGACATTGGATGGCCGACTGAGAGAAAATGATATAAAGAACATGTCTCCCTACCATGCTAAGGGAAATGAGTTCGTGCTTATGGTGCTGAAAATCTCTAAATAATGAGTTCATCCCCAGATCTTTTTTTATTCACAAAAAAAAAAAAATACAACTATTTTCCATTTCTTTAAAAATAACAATATTCCTTTTTAATGATACTCAATATTTGTATTTAATCAGTTGACGTGTGGGTGGGGAATGGGGATAAAGAAAAGGTGCTGAAGCTCTTACGTAATTTGAGAATTTCTAACTCACATTTCTTAAAATTTAACCCCAAAAAAAAAAAAAAAAAGCGCACAAAATAACTTTCTCTAATCCCAATTCTTTAAAATAATAATAATAATAATAATAAGGGCTGTCTTTAATCCAAAAAATAGTTCTTAGGTAGCGGCCCTTCTTCCCGAGTCAAGGTCTCCAGCGACGGCTACACGGGGTGTAAAGCCGATTGCATGTATGTTAACATGGGTAGACGCACGGGTATCTTTGATATGAAAAATAGGAAATTTGAAACCTTTGATGTTGTGGCAGGAGTCCACCCATATATTACTCTGCCATGGTTCCAACCATGCTCTTGATAGATGCTGTTTTAGTCAGATACAACTACAAAATCAAACGAGTTAAAAACCAATTTAAGTTGTTACATCCTTTAATTTTTTGTTTTAGAGTTTGTCTCTTTATATAATAGTATGTCCATTTTTCTATATTTTTACACTAGTTCCGTTTTTTTAAATCATGTTTTAATTAAGATTTGTTTAGCAGAGCTCCCTAAAAATGACTTTTGTCTTTTTAGGTTCAAAATAGTTTCTAGAAGTATTTAGATGATCTGTCAGAAAAGCTTTCAGTTTCCAGAAGTACTTCATGTCAGAGTCAAAAATGCGATTTCTAGCAAAAGCTCTTCTGAGTAGATTTTAAAACTTATAACAAAATTTAAATTAGACATTATAAGCTTCATTTAACATTTTTAGTACTTATTAGAATATTTTAGATATTATTTTGATCTCAGAAAAGTTTTGGTTCCAAACACTTATTAAAAAGTAATAACTTTTACTTCTCTTCATTTACTGAGTAAAAACAAAAGCAAAGTTTTATCAAACAGACAAAAAAAAAGTAACAAATCAATAAAAAGTTTAAAAATTAAGGGTTCGTTTGGTTCGTTAGTTTGAGTTAAGTTTTTGAAGTTTAAATAATAAATTTTATTGACTTTTCAGAAAAGACAAAAAACTTTTGAGGAAAAAGACAAAGACTTTTGAGGAAAAAGACAAAATTTGAACTTAAAAACTTGAGTTTGAACTTGTGCTCCAAACATATGCTAAAATTAAAAAAAAAAAAAAAAGAATATTATCATAAAAAAAATAAAATAATTTAACTAAATTTTTGAATAATATTTTTATAACACTTATTTTGATGAAATTATAGATTATAGAAAAGAGGTGGAGATTTGCCCGGTTTAGGCCGAAGTAACAAAAGCCCAAAGCCAGACAACAGACCGATCTGCAAAATACACTTTGAGTTGTGACTCAGGACCAATAGAAAGAAAGCACGTGTATAAGCTCAGCTAAGCTCAGAAGCAGCATATAAGAATCCTCCACATCATCATTAATCTTCAGCTGGCTAGCTTAGATCAGAAATCAGAAATATCATCTCAGCAAAAAATATATATATATAATTTATATATAAATAAGATCCGCAGAGATTATATGCCCTCTCTCTATCTCTTTCTGCCTCTGGAGGATTAGTCTGACAATCTTTCTCTTCGCTTTCCAGGTTCTTCTTCTCCTCTCTCTCTCTCTCTCTCTTCTTCCTCTCTTCCTTTTTTTCATTTTTTTTTCTTCAGCTACCTTATGTGATATCCTATGTATATTTACAATTAATATATATATATATATCTGTATATATTCATTTGTTGTTGTTGTTGTTATAATTGTCTCTCTCTTCCTTTTTTTCCCCCTTGTTTTGATGAATAAAAAAAAGGGGAAGGAAGTGGAGAGAGAAACCAATTACACAACTCTAGAGAGAGAGAGAGTGAGAGAGACAGGTTACTAGCTTGAAATGACCATGTTCTCTCTGTCTCTCTTTTTAAATTAATATTGTCTATTACAACAAGCAACCGTTTTCTTAAGCTTCTGTTGCTGTCGTTTTTTTTTTTTTTTTTGTATTTTTTAGAAAGAAACTGGACAGCAACATTCTGTTGTTTGAGGATTTGAATTGGAGTTTTAATGGGGTTTTTTTATTTTATTTAAATGTGTGTGTTTTTGGATATAATTATAAGTTGTTTGCATGTGTCGTGAATAATTGAATATGAGGATAAAACTGAGTTAGGTCTGAATTAAAAAAATATGTAAAAATATAGAAATTGGATTTATGTGTGAATGTTTGTGATAAGGAACTTAATATTAGTGTCAATTTCTACTTGTGCTCTTAAAAGGCGTCTTTATCGATTTGTGATCAGATAGGGAAAATGGCTTGAAAAGGAAAGAAGAGGATTGGAAGGAATTTAAACAATTGATTTAATCATTAGGAATAATATAATTGTAATTGGGTATTGTTTCCAAACCAAGAAGCTATGGCTGGGTTTCAAAGTCTATCTGATGGAGATCGTAATTATCATAAATTAAGCGCTTATGTTAGGGCTTAAATACAGGATTTAGAGTTATTTTATAACTTATTTCTTGCTAATCTATTAGGATTGTAAATGATTATTCTATCCAAGTTCGAGCTTGATTATAATTTGAGTTTGACTATTGTCTGGCTTTTATGCATCTATAAAGAGACCAAGTGTATGTGCTTTTTCACTTCAGACCTTAGATGATTACTACTGAACATACAAAACTTCTTCTCTATTCTAAATTATTCTTCTATTTCACTCTTTATCTTTTCTGCTTTTCTTCTTTGTCTCTTTCTTAAATCTGTGTGAGTCGTACATCACATTCATTAGTAAGTGAAAAATCTATGTTCTTATCTATATAGGTTCAATTTAGTTTTGCATTTATGTAAAAGCTTCAAATTTGCTAGCCTTCCGTAAATTGTAAATGGGTTTTGCCCTCTTTATCTAATAATAATTTGTAGACTCGTGCAGGAAGATTTGGAGAGATGGAGCACAAAGAGACAGGGTACCAAGTGCCTCGTGGAGCTCCCAAACTTTGCGCCAACAACTGCGGATTCTTTGGAAGTGCGGCGACCATGAACTTGTGCTCCAAGTGCCACAAGGACTTGGTGCTAAAACAAGAACAGGCTAAGATCGCTGCCTCGTCGATCGGGAGTATTGTGAGCGGCGGTCTCGGTGGCATAGATGGGAAAGAGCGTGCAAGAGTTGAAGTAGATAAAAAACTCGAGATAGTAGATTCAGTGCTTATTCCAACACAGGTACCCCCTGGTGCTTCATCTTTGAGCATAACGGGCGAGGAGAAGGTGAAAGACGGTCCGAACAGGTGCAGCGCATGCAGGAAGCGAGTTGGCCTCACGGGGTTCAATTGTAGGTGCGGGAATCTCTTCTGTGCAGTTCATCGCTACTCAGATAAACACGGTTGCCCCTACGATTACCGGACTGTCGCTCAGGATGCTCTAACGAAAGCCAACCCTGTTGTCAAGCCCGACAAGCTCGACAAAATCTGAACAACGATTGTGTTAAACCCTACTTTCTTTTTCAACCAAGTTTGATCGAGCACATCTTTTTTCAATGCAAGGAAGGAACCAAACATGTTGGTGTTTTCGTCTATATATATGTATATATATATTACTACTCGGCTTCTCTTGATCCAATGCTTTCCTTGGATGATTATTAATGCTTTTCTTCTGGCCCATTATGTCAAATACTTTGAGATTAATTCTTAGTCTTTATTGAAACTCACCCATCACCTCATTTTTTAGGTTCAAAAACGACAAAAGGATTGTCTAAAGTGATGAGAACTACTCAATTAGTCCCGAGTCCCTTTTGGAAAATTTTGAGATAGGTCATTGTTTTAGTCGTTAGATCAATTTTTAGACCTATCCATGATCAAAAGTAGCTACACGTATCCAGTTAGTCCTTTGCAAATTTTGAATTTATCAAACATGATATTGAAATGTGTTCTCTCAATTTGGTCATTTCTAGACAGTAAAAGTATAATATGTAAGTTAGAGTAAAATTCTCTAAAATTTTAGACGAAACAAAATGTTGAATCAAGCCAAAATCCATAGCTTAGAGTTTCTTAACAATTCAATACTCAAATCTGCCTAAACTAACGAGTATAAACAACCAGAGGATGATTTCAAAAACAGACAAGTCCTTTCATTCTCAAAAGCCAAAAACGACAGAGCTTCTCGTTAAAGTAAATAAACGACAAGTTCTTAAAAATTTTTTAGAAACGATACTTAAAACACGGCATACACTTCACCATGGATGGAACCTTGTATAAAATTCGTCCTGCATCAATTTGTGCTCTGCAGGAGCTAAATTGTGAAAGCGATCCTTCAAATGGACAACTATTTATTTTTTTGGTCTTCTTTTAATGATATTTAAAATTTTAATCCTCTATATTTATATAATTAGAAATAGAACAAATTAAAATTAAGGATTATAATTACGGTAATAATCTAAGCTTCCGTTTGACTCTCTATTTAAACCTAAAGTTTCATCTTGATTTTCATCCTCTTTTTTTTTTAAGTCAACAAAAATTATAATTAATTTTTTAAAAATCTACTAACTTCAACCTCAAAATTTCATTTCAAACCGTATACTAAATGTAAGCCAAAATTAGGGATTATAATTACAGTGATAATCTAGAAAATATGCTTTTTAAAAGACAAATCCTGGGAATTATCCTCTATATATATATTTATGTTATTAATGTGGGAGATCTTTCCTCTCAATGTACACGTCTCTGGGCCCCACATCATAGACCATCCTCATCCATCCAGTGGGGGAATAGTCAGGTTCAGGTGGTGGAGTTTTGGCCACGAGCGGAGCTTAACTCTCTTTTCCATTTTTTTATGCTCCGTTTGCCTCACCATCTCAACTCAAACTAAACAACTCAAATCTCATCATGTTTTTTGTCTTTTCTGAAAAAGTTTTTTGTCTTTTCTGAAAAAGTCAACAAAATTTACTATGCAAACTTAAAAATCTTAACTCAACTCAAACTGAACCTGCGATCCAAACGAACCCTTAGTTTCCTTTTTAATTTTTTTTAAATACTTATTTTATCTCCCACTTCCCTATGGAGCAGTGTGCATTCGCCACGTATTGACTCTATCAATCCAATCAGAACCGTCGGATACCAAGTGTTTGACTTTTTGTGAACAAAGCCACATCGTGGGCCCTAGTCAAGTGGTGGGACCCACCAGCCACCGTCCTTTTTTTTTTTTTTTTTTTTAAATAATTCTATTAGAAAGATCCTTTCTTAGCCGCTTTGATTTGTGCACGTGTGTTGTGGGGGAAAATAAAACAGCTGCTACCTGTCTTTTCCATAGCAATTCGAGCAAGTTGAGAGACGTTGTTTCAAAATTTTCGTCTCGTTGATCTTTTAGTAGTATTAT
Source organism: Ficus erecta (assembly GCA_008635985.1). Classification (NCBI taxonomy): domain Eukaryota; kingdom Viridiplantae; phylum Streptophyta; class Magnoliopsida; order Rosales; family Moraceae; genus Ficus; species Ficus erecta. The sequence continues at coordinate 545,254 of BKCH01001110.1, forward strand.
TAAGGATCTGTTTGGAAACTTAGTCCAAACTAATATTTTTAAATTTTTTTTTGTCTTTTTTTTCAAAAATTTTTATCTTTTTTTTAAAAAGTTTTTTATCTTTTTTAAAAAATCAACACAATTTATTATTTAAACTTAAAAATCTTAACTCAAACTTACACACCAAACAGGTCCTAAGTTTCATATTATATAAAACTGAAGAATTTAATCACATAAAAATACTAATCTAAAAAATATTTAAGTAGATTGAAGAATTATTAAAATAATATTAGACAACAATTGAGAGAGAAAAACAACAACAAAAAACATGAACAAAGGCTTGATTACCAAACATATATATGGGATATAATATATTTTTTTTTATGTATATAATATTATGATTATGATGTAATAAGAAAATTACTTGTTGTACACTACTATTACACTTCTTCTAAGGGGGTGTTTGGGTGATGAGTTTAAACTCATCACCATCAATTTAATTTTTGTCTTTTTTTTTAAAAAAGTTTTTGTCTTTTCTAAAAAAATCAATCAAAATCACTATTTAAACTTACAAATTTCAACTCAAACTCATTCACCAAACATCCCCTAAAGTTATTATTATGTAAAACAAATACAAATTGACCTGCAAAGTCGGCTCTACATGAAATAAGGATGACAGTCCGGGATCTACCTTGTTGAGACGCCTCCTACTGTGTCCCATGCAGAGCCAATTGAGTCCAATAACAACGCTGTTCGAAATAAGTTTTTTTATTTATTATTTTTATGTTATATCATTTATGACAATCTCAATGTGGATTTTTTTTCCCCCTCTAAACTCTATGCAATTTATTAAAAAAAAAAACATCTCATTTGGACTTGAAATAAAAAAAAATTATAAATTTTTAGAGTTTCAGTTTTTAAATTAGAGCGGAAACTGTGAATAGTAAAATTAAATTGACTTTTAAAGAAAAATATCAAAAACAATTAGAGTTGAATGGTTTGAGCGGTTGTGTCAAAAATAAGATTGCATTTGGTTTGCCGGTGGAGATGAAATTTTTACGTTCGAGTTTATTAACTTTTCAAAAACTAGTTATAAATTTTATTGACTTTTCAAAAAATAAATAAAAATTAAGATGAAAAAGTACAATCTAGTTGGAGTCAAACTTGAATACCAATGTTAGAAAATTTGTGAAGTTTCTAAAATAATATTAAAAACTTCCAGCAAAGTGATTGAGTAATCGAGTTATCCTACGCATTTAAATTCTCACATTAAAATGTTAATACTAGTTGATCCACTAGATTTAAAATATATTATTTCGTTCCTCAATTTATATATACACATACACACACACATATTAGAAGGTTGATTTTAATTTTATAGCCAGTTGAAAACGTTAAATTACTCGTAAAAAAAGAATAAGATGAAGATGAAGAAAACGTTAAATTACTTGACATGAAAATCGAGATGTGTAAAATAGTAGGAAAAATATGAATTGTTACAAAACAAGAATAGGCCAAAAAAAGAAAATGTAAAAAACCAAAATGTTGATTAAAAAAAATGAAATGAGATAAGATAAAATCTGATTAGATATGGAACTTGTGGTGAGTAGAATATTGATACAAGAGAAGAGTCTCCTCTCTGATATCGGGTGGTTTGATAATTGATTTTTTATTAATAATAATTTAAATATTTAGTTATGAAAAAATAAAATAGAGAAACATAATATATAATAATAAAAAAGGTTCTAATTTCCACATTGGACAGCTCTGTCTTGCGTACGTACCAAAGGGATCAGCAGTCGGCACCATGCAAAGAGGGGCACGGTAATAGTAAAAAAAAAAAAAAAAAGATACTAAAATAATATTATTAAGAAAATTGACAATAACATATTTAAAAAATGAGCTAATTTTTTATACTATATTTTTTATATTTATTAAAAAAGTATATCCTATATATTTTAAAATATTATGTTTTTATACCATCAAATTACAGCCTATATTTTAAAATATTATGTTTTTACACCATCAAATTACATTAAACTCATATACGTACTTTTTCTTGATTTTGATTTAAAAAATGTCCAAGACACCTTTACATTAAAGGGAAATATATATATACATATTAAAAAACCTTACCCTAGTTTTTAGGGATTTTTAGCTTTCCCCCCCCAAACCACTTTATGAGTGTTTCGACAGCTATTTTACACAGACACTCTTTCTCTAGTTTTTAGGGATTTTTAGCTCCCCCCCCAAAACCACTTTATGGGTATTTCGACGGCTATTTTACACAGACACTCTTTAACTTTTCGAATTTGATAATTTAGTCGTTGAACGCTTTTTCTTAGCAATCAACCCCCAAACATATATTTTTTGCACTGTCAATTATTCTTGTTCAAATCCCTTAAAATTTAAACAATTTTTGCACATGGCTTATACATTATAGCTCAAGAAGGACATTGCTAATTATATTTACCTAATTTCTTATAAATTCCTTTTGAAGTTTGTTTAAAGTTTGAGTATAACTAAATTAGGTTCAAGCTTTTAAAAAAATTTGTATTGAAATTAAGTCAAAATGAAAAATCGTCCATATTTTAATGAATTTGCGTAAGAATGACTGACAATGTCAAAAATTATAAGTTTGAAAGTTTGATTGTCAATAAACAAATATAGATATTATATAGTTAAATTCGAAAAGTTCGGGGGTGTCTATACAAAAAAGCCTATTTTGGCTATATTTCAAGTCAAAATCGAATGTAGGTCAAGAAAAATTTTAGATTTACATATATGTATTTTGTGGCATAAAAGGCAACACTTCAAAATGCAATGTGTTTTACTTTAAGTAAAAGTAAAATACAAGGTAAAAACGATAAATAACGAAAAATATATAAAGAGGAAAAAAAAAACATATTAACATTATACTATTTTGTATGGTCATATTATATTATGGATGTTTTTCTTAATAAATATAAAACAACCTACGTTTATATGCAATTTTATAAAGCTACAAGATTAATCGTTTTCGTGGTAAATGAATTGTAGAGGACGTTAAGAAATGAGAGGTTTTATAATTTGTTTTTAATAAACCTAAAGTAATGATTATTTCAAAGTCATGTGTTTGATAAATTACTAACAGAAGAAAAAGTTTTTTTTTTTTTTTTTAAAGAGAAACAACACGGAAGTTGAAAACAATATAAAATAAAAAGCAATGGGTCAAGATAAAAGTGTGCGTGTAATTGAGGAGTTATTTATGAAAATAAATAATATTAAAGAAAAAAATATTATTGACTCAAATTGAAAGAGAAATGAGAGCGAGAGAGAGGGAGAGAGGTATTTGATAGTTGCACGGGTAAAAATCAAGTTGGGGAAATGCGGTCAGATAGGGCGGCTTAAAAAAAAAAAAAAAAAAAAAAAAAAAGATGGCCAGCCCCTCTATCTCGCCCTCTTTGGTCTTTGGGCGTCTCAAGGAAATTGCCCAACTGGCCTCTCTTTTTTCTTTCTTTCTTTTTTTAATTAAGCTTTTTCCACTTTCCAATTCTGCCCCTCTCTTTCTCTCTCTCTACCCTACCACCATCGCCGCGTTGATTATTATTATTGATATTATTCAATTTATTTATTTTTATCATTTCCTCTCTCTCTCTCTCTACCCACGTTATCAATGATGTGATGCACCCCATTTGATTCTTTTTAAATATTAATAAAAATAGAAAACATTAGTCCTTTTACAGTTTTGTTTTTTTTTTTTTCTCCTTTCTTTTTCGTTTTCTTTTTCTTTTTTCTTTCCTTTTTTTTTTAATATTATGTTCTCCTCACATAATTAGGACCTATTAGTTATATATATACACATTTTTTTTTTTTGCATTTCTTTATCGTTTTAATTCCCTTCCTGTTGCTGCCAAAAGATAAACTATTATACATTAAAGTTCAATAAAAAGATTCCATGAAAAGAAAAAAAGAAGCATGATTGGCAAGCATCTTGTATTGCATTAGTTAGCTTTATGATTGGAGTTTTGGTCTAGAATTGAGCCATTTTATTATTTTTTGTTTTTTGTTATAAAATTATTTTGCTGTTTTGTTTTTTTGCTTGCTTATTATATATTAGATTAACAACTAGCGTCCTAATTTAATATCACTGTAAAAATAAAATTTGTAAAAAAAAAATCATAAAATGCATAAATTTTTATACAAATTCGTCATAATGTGATATTACTTCATGTTTTAGTAGTGATAATTCATTATGATGATAAAAAAAACTTACAAAAGAAATTACACATACACAAAACTTTGTGTCATTTATTTTACTTCTCTAATCCTTTTTTATGTAGGGCGTCTTTCATAACACATTTTCTAAGCCCTTGTTTGGTGTCAAGGTCCAATCCAATCCAAATCCAAAAATTCAATTCATTTTTATCTTTTTTTTTTTCGTTAAAAAGTCAACCTCAGTTTTATTATTCATAGTTCTTGTAACTCAAACTTTAAAAGTTCATAATTTTGCATATATAAGTCTAAATAAGATGATATTTTTTAAAATGACATTGAATTTTGAGACGAACGAAATAACTTTTATAGTGATATTTTTTCCGAACACATTTCAACTTTTTACATTTTTAATTTAACTCAATTTCAATTTAAAATGTTCAGTTTCAATCATACACCAAACCTGTGCTAAGTTCCGTAACTTAACATAAACGGACTATTTTAAAGGGTCATGTAATAATGGTATATTGATTTTTGACAGAACTTCATAAACAAAAATTCTTCAAGTGTATTAAACAAAAAAAAAAAAAAATCGTGGTTAATGTTATTATAAAAGAAAAAATGAATTTTGAAGCAATTTGACTTTTTACGACTTTTTCAATAGCAAAGGTAGTTGGACGGCTGAGTTTCGTCGTGTGGTCAAACCAGGCCGGTCCCATCATAAGCCGACCGCATTCTATGTTTTCCTCAATAATGACGATTACCACGTCAGATCCACTCTAAAAGAATGGAGAGAGAGAAAGTCGGGGAACAAAAAAAAAAAAAAAGTTAATCGAGAAAAGTCCAAAGGGTGTTTTGGTCAATTCACGGGCCAAAAAATGTTTGATACGCGTCTCTATGAGGCCCATATTCCATCGGCATTACCGACCTCTCGGCTCTTCAAATCCCCATTTCTCTCTCTCTCTCTCTCTAACCCAAACCCAAGCCTTGAGATTTATCTCTCTCTTTCTCTCCATCTTTCTCTCTCTAAAAGATTTCGAATCTCTTTCTCTGAGGAGAAGAATTGCTAAATCTCCTTGCGTTTTTCTCTCTCTGTATAGTTTGAAATCGGAATCGGAAGAAATGGCTCAGAGGACGGAGAAGGAGGAGACGGAGTTCAAGGTTCCGGAGAAGATAACTCTCTGCGTCAACAAGTGCGGCGTCATCGGAAATCCGGCGACGAACAACATGTGCCAGAAGTGCTTCAACGCTACGACAACAGCGACGACGACGACGACCTCAACCACCACGAATTTGAAGTTCTCCGGCGAGAACAGCTCATCCGCGACCTCCAGCTCGTCCCGACCGTCGGATCGGCGATCGGATACCCCGGCGGAGAACAGTCGCAAGACGACGGCGGACAGCTTGAGATCGGAGGAGGAGGCAGTTTCGGCGAAGCGCGTGGTGAATCGGTGCTCCGGATGTCGGAGGAAGGTCGGGTTGACCGGATTCCGATGCCGGTGCGGCGAGCTCTTCTGCGCCGAGCACCGGTATACCGACCGCCACGATTGCAGCTATGACTATAAATCCGTCGGCCGCGAGGCCATCGCGAGGGAAAATCCGGTCGTCAAGGCCGCGAAGATCGTTCGGGTTTGATCGATCGATTTGTAGAAATGAAAAAAAAAAAATTGCGAAAAAACAATCCAATATCAGAAATAACTTTTAAGGAATTGGAGAAGAATTCTAGAAGGAGATCGATGAATTCACCGGGATCGCGATTGGATTCCCCCTCCGATCTATCTCTCGGAGATTGATTAGCGATTTAATTAAGAGCGAGAGAGAGATTAAGGAAAATTATTGTTAATCGAAGATCAAAATTTCTCTTTGATAATTATCTTTTTTTTTCCTTTAAATTTTTTTGTAACGTGTTGTTTGTCTTTTTTTCTTTTTTTTTTTCGTTTGGTTGGAAATGAAAACATTATTGTGGCTTATGATATATTATTAATTTTTTCAGCTATAATTTTTTTTCTTTCTCTGTTTCGTCTTTTTGTGGAATGGTGAAGCGCAAGGATTAGTAAAATCGATGAAAGTATTGGGGTGTTATCGTACATTTACTTAAAGGCAGCTGGAGCATTCGGTTGGAAGGATGAGATGTGTGGGCCCACAAATGATTTTTTTTATAATATTTTTAAAGTATTAATAGCTTGACATTTCGAGATTATGAAAAGAAATCGTCTTGGTGAGTTGAACGCGGCAAAATATCACGAGAGTTTACTTTTTTGAGTAGAATTATTTTTTAGGGGATTTTTAGGACAATATAAAGGTTATAAACAGTTTTTGTAAAATACGAAATTTCTACAATAAGATACTGTCATCATAAAACTGTATTTTTTTTTTTGGAGGACATGATAAAACTGTATTTGAATACAATAGAACTACTTTAAAAAATTTCTAACAACATCTATTGATTTCCCAATTGCCTATGATGAAAAAAAAATTGCACGTATGTTTAGCCAAAGAAAAAATTTTCGGGGGTGTTTGATGTGTAAGTTTGAGTTAAGATTTGTAAGTTTAAATAGTAAATTTTTTTAAATTTTTTTAAATTTTTAAAAAAGACAAACAATATTTTTGAGAAAAAAAATAAAAAATATAATAAAAAAATATAATTTAATTTAAACAGAATTTTTTATCAAACAAGACTTTTTTTTACTTGTACAGTATTGTGTCACAAAATCTTTCAACTTTTAATTATGACGGGGCATTATTTCGTGTCGCGAAATCCAATGGGACGTAGCCATGTGCATGTGTGTGTGTGGGGTATAAAAGCAGTACACAACAAAAAAGCTGAAAAGTGGGTTTGAAGGGAACATTTGCGTATGGTAATTGGTTTATGTCTTTCAGAAAAAAAAAAAATAATAATAATAATTTATCATTAAATGTAGAAATACCAAAAGAGGGAGTGGGGTATGGAGATCTCAAAGGCTGATATGATGGACGGTTCTGATCTAGAGAGGTTGGGCATCAACAGCAAAAAAGATGACGGTGACAGTGGGCCCGACCACAAGTTGTCTGAGGTAGGGACCACCCTGAGTTAGGTCGCTATGATTGAATAGTGACCTTTGAGGGAATGAAAAGGTATTAGAGATAACGGATAACTAGTCGTAAAAGGCCTTCCAAAATTTTTTTTTTACTTTTTTGTTTTAATTTTATGATACCATGATGTTTTGGGGGTGAACATCGGTAGGTTGAGTAGGTTTTTTGAATTTTTCAATCGACTCAAATAAATTTAGGTGGGTTGAAAAAAAATTTAATTAGGATTAGTAATTTGGGTTATGATATAATAATACGATACAAAATTTGCATGAAGTTAGAGGGTTTGAGTTTTCTTTAAGTACGTTTGGATCAAAACGAGTTGAACTCGTTAAATACTATTAATGGTTCGTTTGGTGTTTGAGTTGACTTTGAGATGAGATAAAATTTTTAAGTTTGAGTCGAGTTGAATTTTTAAAAAGTAGTTATAAATTTTGTTAACTTTTCAGAAAAAGACAAAAATTGAGATGAAAAATTTGAATTGAGTTTAAGTTAAACTCATTCACCAAACATAAGCTAAATAAAGGGTCAAAACGAGTTGAACCCGTCAACTCACAATTATCCCATAATAGCTCGTTTAATATACAAGTTATATGTGAGTCGACACAAATACGACCCATTTACTAACCTTTTGGTTTTCAAAAATATTTTTTATACTATTTCGAATCTTTAACAAAATTTGATTTTGGAAAAAATATAAAACGGAGAAAGGTAGGGTTTCATTTTTCTTTTATTCTTCAAAATCATAGTTGCCTCACCTTACCCTCTCTGCTAGGGTTTTCTTCTCCCTGCCTACCCCATCCTCTTTCTCGATCACATTCACACTATCGTAGCCATCTACTTAGTCTCTCACAATTTCCCGTCTTCTCCTTCTCTTAGTTCAATCTTTCTCATTCTCTCGTTCTCTCCATCCCTCGTATTCAAACTCGACCTTCCTATGAGCATGTTTTGGACTAGTAGACTTTTTAACTGATATTTTTTCGCTCATGTGAACTGATGTTGATAGCTGAAACTTTAGTTGTAGATGGATGAACTTGCTGATTAGGTATTTAATCATAATTCACGTTGGTTTAATGGGCTATAAACAAGTTATAATGACACTTTAATAACTCATTAGTAAATGAGTTTGCAGGTTGACACAACACGTTTGTGACCCATATATTAAATGAGTTATATGGATCGTGTCCGTGTCAGCCCTTTAATTAAAGGGTTGGGCTTGGATTTAGTTTTCTGACACGATTATTTAATGGGTTGGGTTTGGGTCAACATAATTTTAATTAGAAATGTGCAGAAAAAATAACAAATTCGTAAAATATTTTGATATCAATATCAAATCTAATTCAATTTTTTAAAAATGATATAAAACAAATACCAAAATATAAGATCAAGAATGCAATTTTAAATATATATGTTATAAACCATAATAAAAAGTAAGTAATATATAAGTGAAATATATTTTAAAACTATAAAATAGCTTGATTGGGTGGAATGGGTTTATGTCAGGTTGCTAAATTTGAACCCAAACTCACCCAATGAAAACTCAGGTTGAGTAGGTTATGTTAAGCTTAAGATCGGCTTGAATTAGGCTGGGTTAATCGGGTTGCGGGTTTTTGTTCACCCCTAGGTAAAATGCTCTCAAATATAATATAATTTTAATTTGTCTTAAAGGTAAAATTTATAGTAAAAACTGTATTTTTATCTTATTGATAAATACTGTTATCTTAAGGTCAATTCTATAGTGGGGTAAAGGCATTTTACCTCATTGATGGTGTTAATAATTTTAACCATTAGATATGATTTGAATGGTCTAGATGTTATGTGCACAAGAAATGTATTATGTGCTCATCTCAATGTGATTAAAAGAAAACCATTGATTAAAAAAAAAGAAAAAAAAATTATTCTTCCAATTGGCGACGTCACAACTCTCTCACTTCCCAAATCGCCACTCAACCACCCCATTGTCTCCCCACCTTGATACGTCGATGGCGAGTTCGTAGTGATTGTGGCGCCAGTGGCTAGTGGCTGGTGGGTTGGATCATAACTTAAGGGGGTTTACTGATGGAGGGGGGTTATCGGTTGAGGGATTTTCGTTGGAAAAAAAAATTGAATTTTTTTTTTAAATATTTTGAAATTATCAGGTGTTTTTTTTTTGGTAATTATTTGGTATGTCTTTTTGATCTTAACTATCGAAAAATCATCTAATGGTTCATTTTTTTTTAACTCTATCGATGGGGTTAAATCGCCTTTCCCCACTGTAGAATTGCCCTTTATGCCATTATTTTAATGATCATCGGTGGTGGTAGCATGTTGATTAAGCACATCTTACTTGAAACCTTCACTTCTAAACATATAAGGGGTTGGAGTCATGTATCATGCAAGTTTGCCCAATTGACGATCATTTGTCGAGGGATTTTGTGAACCCTTGACTAGTTAGCTGTTGAAGGCCTAGGGACATGATTCTTTGTCATCTCATCGGTGGTCTTAACTACTACTTATTCTTTACGCATTGGGCCAGGGGACGTGATACATCACTGATCTATTTTTTTTTATTTACGAACCAAAAAAGATTATGTTACTTTGATTATTAGATTGACTTTTTAATAATCTGATTTTATGAGTGTTTAGGTTAAAGTTTACACCATATATTGTATAACTACTTTCAGTTATACAATAGATCGTTGAAAATTTAATCCAAAAAAAAACAGTACCTATCGTCAAGATAATAACAAATTTTCTAATTTTAAATTCTAAATTGTATTAAAATAGTATAAATGTATACATGATTATCAAATAACAAAATCAGAGTAATTACATAATTATACTTCATATTTGAACTATTTCTCAATTTCTTTGATTATTTTTAAAACTCTAAAAGTATCGTCGAATTTTAGATTCTTGTTTTAATTTTATCTCTCATATACTTTTTGAAAGAAAACATTAAAAAATAAATAAAAAGTTAATTACACCATAATTATTTTAGAGACTAATTTTTTCCTTCAGACAAAAATTCTGTAAACCATTTCAAACATTTAAAAGGCAAAAAATTCAAGATCTTTTATTGAAATTTTATGTTTTTGTTTTAGGATTTTCTATATGTTTAATCTACAAATTAGTCTTCATAAGCTATTAGAGGGTATTTATATCATATGTCCATTTGTTTTTTTACATTCACAAAAGGACGTGGGGGATGAAATTAAAATAAACTTTTCAAATAAAAATGATAAATTTGTTGTTTCTAAAAATAAAAGGGATTAATTTAGAAATAACTAAACCTGAAAGGTTAATTATGTAATTAAAATGAATATTTACCATTATAAAATCATGTTTTAATATAACATTTATGTGATTATAGGCATAATTTAGCGGTAATTTCACACTTGACTCCACCTTAAGGTTTACGGTTCGAATCTCTCGTCCACAAGTTAAAAATTATAGATAACATTCATTCTATATTTTTCTACAACTTTAGTTAGTTAATAATTAATTATATAAAAAAGAAATAAAAAAATTTTAATGCTGGTACTTTTTCTCATAAATCAGTCTCTATATATCTCAGGAAAAATTAGAGAAATATTATTATATAGGTTTTTTTGTTTGTAACTTATTATATTCGTTTACGGGATAAAGAATGTTTCTCGTTTTTGTTTTTCTCCTATTTTTTTATTTTTTTATTTTTATTTTTTTACCCCTTAGTTTTAGGAAAGCATTCTAGCTTTGGTGAGGACTAATAGTAATAGTTTTACAATCTCAATCAACTAAGTTTGCGTTTGGTTCGTCGGTTGGAGATGAAATTTTAAGTTGGAATTTGGTGACTTTTTAAAAACTAGTTATAAATTTTGTTGATTTTTTAGAAAAAGAAACTGAGATGAAAAAATACAGTTTAGTTAGAGTTAAACTAAAAAACCAAACAAAGCCTAATAGTTTCGTTTGAATCTCTCTCTTTCAACTTTGATTGCTTGTGGGACAAGTTTAATGAATAATTTCTACAATGTCAAATATTATGTCTGTTTTCAAGTTAAATAAACTAATCAAGATTTGACTTTTCTTTATAGGTTTTAATATCAATATAATATATCTATAGAAAATTTAACAAGACATGACACGAAGACAAGCTCTTAAGGAATCAGCATCATTTAACTTGGCGTATAAATTTGTTGATATTGAACACACATAAATGATATATTGTTCATATCATAAGGAATATAAAGGAAAAAAAAATTGGAAATTAAAGTCATTAGTGACCTCACGCTGGTCAATAATGTTGGCAGGGTTAGATGTAGATATGTTTTTTCTTTAATATATAATCATATATATATATATATATGTATATGTATATATGTGGGAGACACTTGCTTCCACTTATCAAGGGAAACAATGGGCCAAAGGATGCACCTCTTTTAAATAATTAAGAATTTATCTAAAGATCATTACACTAACGTGACATAAAAAATTAACACTATATTAATATGACAGTTAATTAAAATCCGTATCATGTTGATTAATAATAAAGAATTTACATAATGGTGATCAATGAAAAGAAGGAGATATAAGTGAAACAATGGTTGTTGGTTTTTACCCTTTACAATATACCAGATACTATGTATAAGGGAGGGCATAAACAAAATAAACAAAAACTACTACTATTTTTTAATTCAAAAATAAAGAAGAATTTCTTAAAAAAGAAAAAGAAAAAGAAAAAACACTTTCTCCATATTATATCGTTTTAAACCATCAAATTTTTATTAAAGGTATGTGGCGCTTTTATAGTCTCTCTCTCTCTCTCTCTCTTTTTTTTTTTTTTTTTTTTTTTTTGTAAATTGAAAAATTATCTCCAACCATTAAAATTATCTTAATTATTATTATTTTTTTGCTGGGAAATAAATTAATTGTGTTATGGAGTGCTCAAAAAATAACTAAAACAAATAATTATCCTAAGTTGAGGAGGAAAAGAAAAAGATAAGCATTTTTATTTAAATTGTTTTTATAATTCATCTTTTTTTTTTTTTTTTTTTGATAATGGGAAAAGAAAAAGAAAATATAAGCATTTATAATAACTTAAGAAGGATGTGCCGACTGATGAAGCTGCAAATGGAAAGTGATGATTGTCTTATTATATTATAGATACATGTATATGATTTATTTATGTTGTTAATTTGTTCTGTTCCTTCTTTTATGCTTTCTTAGTTGTCACCTTCTTATCTTTTTTACTTTTTGTTTTAATTTGAAAATAAAGTAAAAGTAGCAACTATGCTAAAAAAATCGGATATTTTCCAAACTAGAGAAAAAGCGTCTGCAACAACACAAAAGCATGCACTGTTGTTAACTCATAGATAGCAACACATGAATAGGGAAGTTGTTTCTATATATGTATGTGCAAGTGTCGTTATCATTTATATCCCTAAATAAATATGCATATCATCTTCTAAAAAAATAAGTATGCATATCACCCAAGTATGTAGCTGTTTTCATACATGAAAATGAAAATGAAAATAAATGGACGGTTCTCATAATAGATACCGGGTCAAGATGTATTAATTCACTTGTAAAAATGATGACATGATATGTGAGGTTTTTATTGATTTAATAGTGAAATTATCAAATCAAGTATGTGTAAGAAAAGATCTACTTATAAACCTTTAACATCGAAATGAATCATGTACGAATTAAATATCTCATTACTATTGTAAATTAGAGCTCCTAATAATATATAGAAAGCCTTGTTAAATTTTTAGAGTTCTCATTATTATCTCAATTTTTTCTTAATTTAATTTGATTTTGGAACAGTTAAATAGATAAGTAGTTTTTGAACACTCAATCAAAACATGACTGAACTCTTTATTTATTCATTAATATTTTAAAGAATAGCGTGTGATCATTAAAATGTTGATTGTCTCATCTAATCAATCAGTGATTAATCATAATCAATGTGTAATTGATTGGTAAAAACATATATAGATGTCGATTAATCAATAATTGATCATCTTCCAAATGATTAATCACTAATTCAGAACATTAAGATTTTTTCTAATTTGATAAAACTTAGAACATTTGTTAGAAAAAAAATGCTTAGAAAAGGCAATTTTTAATGTATCCCATTGATTTTACGCTTCCAAGTTATGTTATTGATATATATATATATATATATATATATATATTCCTTTCTCATATATCTAATCACAGCCTATTCCAACTAAATTTTTTCAAAAGTTTTTTTTTTTCTTGTCTATTTCTTTAAAATTAAATCAATTTAACTATTTACATTTTATAGATTTATTATTTTTAATGGAACTGTAATTCTTTTTTAATTATATAAAATGACGATGATAACCAAACAAAATTCAATAATATAATTTTTATTCTAAATACATTTTAAATTTTTAAATTTTAAATTATTCATTTTCAACCAAACACTTAATTTAAAACATCCACTCAACTTTAATTTACAAACTTCAATTCATGTGTACCCAGCAAACATGCTTCGGTCTTCCCGGGTTCGGATCACATTGGTATAGGTGCTGCCATCCGTGATGAGAAGGGGTTCTTTTTAGGCGCTATGGCAAAATCAGTAGAGGGGTTTTTTTTTTCCCTTTTTTTGGCTGAGTGCATAGCTCTTCGTGAAGGTTTGATATTTGCAAAGGAAATAGAGTGTGTTAACCTTGAGGTGGAAACTGACGCAATCAATGTCGTTTCAGCTGTTGTGGATAATCGGGAGCTTTCCATGGAAGGTCCGATTCTGGAGGATGTTCAACAGTTGTGCGTCCAACTACGGAGTACAGGTATTCATCATATTTGTCGAAGTGCCAACCACGTTGCTCATCTTTTAGCCATATTTGGTTTCAATTCTAATCGCACTAATGTATGGATTAGTGAGACTCCCAATGTAGTCTCTAATGCTGTTTCTATTGATGCTTTTGCTTAATAAAGTGATTCTCATTAAAAAAAAAAAAAAAACATCCACATATTCATTTTAATTATTCACGTTACAATTAAAAAAAAAAAGAAAAAAAAAAAAAAGAAGAAGTGAAACGCAGTGGGTCCAAGTCCAAGGGTAGTCCAAACAAAAGAAAAGAAATATTAGGCCCACCAAACAAAAACCTGAATTCCACATTCCCAGCTAAAAAAGAAAATACAAAAATAAATTAAAAAAATAAAAAATATGAATTCCATCACGTGCTTCTAGTTGCTATTCCAGCTGACCAGCTCTACTCTACTCAGTACTCACTCTGGTGGTGACTCCTAATCCGCTGCTCTCTCCATCCCTTCTCCAATGGCGATTTCTTTCTTCTTCTTCTTCTTTCCTTGATCGAAAACCTCATCCATGGAGTCGCACTATCTCGTCATCTCATCCTCCTGCTTCCCCTACAATGCTCCTAACCTCCATCATCCTCGGAAGCTTCTTCCTCTTCCTTCTCTCTCCGCCATCGCCGGAATTCGGAACAGATTTAGTCGCCCGATACACCGGAACCGCTCCGATTTAGCCGTCAAGGCCAGAAGGGACGGCGGAGCCACTGAGCTGCTGGTCGTCGACGGCGAGCCCGAATTGAGCCGCTTCCAGGTCTCGCGCGGTTCTCCGTCGCCGCTCGGGGCCACGCCTCGCGGCGGCGGTGTCAATTTCGCCGTCTTCGCAGGCAATGTGGTTAACGCCACTCTTTGTTTGATGACTCTCTCCGACTTGGAGCAGGTAAGTTGCTCTTTTTAGGAATTAGGGTTTATGGAGCTGGTGAAACTCTGTTATTGTTTTCGTTTCTAGGTTTTCTTAGCTTTTTAGGTGCTTGGACGATTAGCCATTGCCAATTTAGTAATGAGCTAGAGTTTTTGGAGCAGAGCATTAATTAGGACTAATTTAAATACATTAAAAAATTACTTTAAATATGTATTAGTGTAAACTATATATATATATAAATATATACATAAACTGTATAGATACATATTTGCTATAACCTGTATTTATTGTAAGTGATACGTGACAATTGTTCATTTTAGATTTTCATTCTTCCAATGGACCAAGTCTATGATTAGATTATTTAATCAAGTAGGGTTTAGGTCCAAAAAAGTTCATAAACTTGAGAAATAGTTCGGCGAGTTATTCTATTAATCGGATTTTTAAGTTTGAGTAACTAATTCTTGTATTACAGGACGTTGCTACAGATAGAATTCTGCCAAAAAAAAAAAAAAAAAAAAAAAGGTAAATGTCTGAATCCGAAAAACAAAATTTGAGTGGGGGTCCCTGATTGCCATTTATCTGATGCAGAATAGAGTGACTGAGGAGATACCCCTTGATGTTGCGACTAACCGGACTGGAAATGTTTGGCATGTTTTTCTGAAAGGGGATTTCAAAGACATGCTTTATGGTTATAAATTTGATGGGAAGTTTTCTCCTGAAGAAGGACACTACTTCGATCCTTCTCAGATTCTGTTGGATCCATATGGAAAGGTTGGTGACCTTTTAATGATTCATATTCCATTTTTATTTTGGTTTGGATTTTTCTGTTGTTTTTAGGTTATGGAAGAAAAAGAATAGTAGCTTATTTTGCTGTCGGCTTGAAGTGTAATGGACTTAAGATTTACTTTGATTTTCTAGGCAGTTATACGCAGAGGAGAGTATGGAACTGTAGGGCCGGATGGTAATTGTTGGCCCCAAATGGCATGCGCGGTTCCTTCTTCTTCTGATGAGGTATTATTAATTCTGAAGACATTTTTTAGCTTTCAAAATCCTTTCTAGAATCCAAGTTTAAATTTTATTTTTGTCTTGCCATGTTTTTAAGCTTTGAATTCATTAGTATCTCTACTCCCATCCCAGTTCTTATTATCATTTTTTTGCTCTGTAATTCACCTGTTCGTTGGACTATGGATTTGACTATCAACTTCGATCAGGGCCAATTTGTATTCTAAGATTTTTCAAAATATCTAAAGGTGTTTTCTGGTTTTTATTTTCAGTGTGAGAGGTTATTGGCATACTTATCAGCATCATTTTGAATCAATAATGTTTGAATCTCATGTGATTGTTGGGAGCATTGTCTGAGTATTCTGTTCTTTTGGGTGCTTCCATTTAATTTCAGTTTGACTGGGAAGGAGACTTACCTCTTAAATATCCTCAGAAAGATCTAATTATATATGAAATGCATGTACGGGGGTTTACACGCCATGAATCTAGTGGTACTGAATTCCCGGGGACATATCTTGGTGTTGTGGAGAAGCTTGATCACTTGCAGGTATAGTTGCAATTATGTGAAATGATAGGTGCAAGCATCTCATTATGCTGATCACTGCTTACCTATTACTACTCAAAGCTCAGTTTTGTTATTTTTAATAAAATTTTCAGTGATTTTCTTTCTGACATGTTTGTTAATGCTTTAGCTTTCAATACTTAACCAGGCAAATCCATGTAAAAGAGCTGCGGGAAAGTATTACTAAACAATATAATATTTCATGGATTCATGAAAAAAAAAAAAAAAGATTAGGAATGACAAGTTCTCATTTTATGATGTTCCCTTTTTTTTTTTTTTTTTTTTTTTTTGGTTTGTGTAGGAACTTGGGGTCAACTGTATAGAGTTAATGCCATGTCATGAGTTCAATGAGCTTGAGTACTGCAGCAACAATTCTGCCATGGGTGACCATAAGTAAAATACGTTTACCTTATATCTACAATATATTTTCTGGATTCTACTTATCATTTTTGGTCTGTTAATGCAGTGATTTTTTAGAAATAGTACAGCTCTAAATCAATCAAATAAAATCAAAATGCATAGGAGCTAATTTCGTAAAATATCCTGATGTTGAGAAAAACCATTAGTTTGATGACATCCTGATATTACAGAGATATGTAATTATATTTGTATATATCTATATAAATATTCTTTTTCATTATCAGTATCATTCTTTAGTTTTCAAAATACTAATCAGAGGATGCGGTGTTAATGCAGCATTTGTCGTATAATCACAAGTTTGGCACTTAGACCTAAACACTATTTGATTTGATTAGACATAAAATAATCTTCAGTCACATAAGTAAATTTTCGTGTTCAGGGTAAACTTTTGGGGATATTCAACGGTCAATTACTTTTCACCAATGTTAAGATATTCATCTGTGGGAACGCATAATTGTGGCCATGATGCAGTAAAGGAACTCAAGCTTCTTATTAGAGAAGCACATAAGCGAGGAATTGAGGTGAGAACTAGTAGTCTGATGTCATGTTTTTCTTCTTTTTTCCCCCTCAAGATTTCTTTCTCAGATATTTACTTTTGATTCTACTCATGCAGGTGATCATGGATGTTGTTTTCAATCACACAGCTGAAGGCAATGAAAATGGCCCTATTTTATCGTTTAGAGGAGTTGACAATAGAGTCTACTACATGCTTGCACCCAAGGTATAACTTGAATTTGTTTCAAGTTGTGTAGATTCTTTAAAATGAAAAATATATAGAATATGTACTCTTTTCTTGGCACATTAATTGAATACATGGATTTGACCTATAGTTTCTTTTGTGGACATAATCACCTGATTCTAAGATTGAAGTATCGTTCATGCACTTCTTTCAAATTACTGATTCCTCGATGACAATTTTAGTAGAACATTACCGTGTTGTTATGCTGTTCTATGTTGTGGTGTAATCTCTAAATATTGGCATATATTTGGTCGTTGGAGATTTCTGTATTTTGGAGGCTCTTACATATATATGATATTTTCTTCCTGATTTTGATTAATGTACCTTAGGGAGAGTTCTATAATTACTCGGGATGTGGTAACACCTTCAATTGCAACCATCCTGTTGTACGCCAATTCATTGTAGACTGCTTAAGGTATATGCTTCATTTAGTATCTCTTGTCTCGTCAAGTTTATTGGTTTACCCATATTGTCAACTCTATAACATGCCTGACAGAATCAATCCTGTCAGTATCAATTTTCTTTTTTATCTCTCGATGTGTGAATTCCTTATCTTAATCCAATTGCTTCTAATTATATTCCAGTTTAAGCTTTGTTTTTGCAATTGTTTTTTTTATTTATGGTTTAGCCAGACCGTTATTTTTTTCCTTATTCCTTAGGCTTAATGTCTATTTCTATGTGACAGATATTGGGTAACAGAGATGCATGTGGATGGATTTCGCTTTGATCTTGCTTCTATCATGACTAGGGGTAGCAGGTTATTGGCCATATAATATATCATTTCAGTGTGTGCAAAACATTGTTTTTTATTTTGGTCCTCCTGTTCACCTTTTGTTTCATTTGAATACAGCCTTTGGAATGCTGTTAATATATATGGAAGTCCAGTTGAAGGTGACTTGCTGACAACTGGAACCCCTCTCAGCAGCCCTCCGTTGATTGATTTGTTGAGTAACGATCCAATTCTCCATGGAGTGAAGGTTCTTACTTTGGATGCTAATTTATCCTTTTCTATATGTGGCTTAGAGTTTGGCTTGCTATGGCGAAATTTTGTCATCATTTTCAGCCAAATATTCTGCTACCATTGTTATTACTAAACGGGCTTTATTTGCCTCTTTCAAATAGCTTATAGCTGAAGCATGGGATGCAGGAGGCTTGTACCAAGTCGGTTCCTTTCCTCACTGGGGTATTTGGTCAGAGTGGAATGGGAAGGTCGGTTTAAATAAGTTCATATTTAATTGATGAAAGAAAAAATAAGGCAGTGAGAAAAATAAAACTTGTAATGTTTTAAATTATGGTTATCACATTTTCAACAGTGAACTTTCATACATGACTTTTGATCTTACATACTGTGTTGCTGTTTTGTGATCTTTAAAATTTTAATTACAGTATCGAGACACAGTGCGACAGTTCATAAAGGGTACAGATGGCTTGTCGGGGGCTTTTGCCAAATCCCTTTGTGGGAGCCCTAATTTATACCAGGTAATCTTGTAATTTGTGTTTGTCTCCCCAAAAGTTTTATCCGGCCTTTCTGGACCTTCTGCTACATTTTTCTTTTGTTTATCAAAAGATGTTTTATTATCTAAATTGAATATGAAATTTTCTCTGTAAGGGTATTTCTTTTGTGGTTGAAATCCTTTTTAAAAATCTTTGGAGCAGGCCGGAGGAAGGAAACCGTGGAATAGTATCAATTTTGTCTGTGCTCATGATGGTTTTTCTTTGGCGGATTTGGTTAGCTATAACAACAAACATAACCTAGCAAATGGAGAAGACAACAATGACGGAGAGAAACATAATAATAGCTGGAACTGTGGAGAGGTACATTTGTGTGTGTGTGTGTGTATTTTTGCCAAAATATACGCCTAGGTCATTTAGACATTTGAAAGAAAAAAAATGAAAGATAATGCGTTAACTGAAGGACTAAAAAACTTCTTTACCTTGAGGTCCTGGTTATCAGAGAGAACTTTTACTCCTTTAGATAAGGAATCAAAATTCTCCTTGTTCCATACATACACATAGGGGTCAAAGAAGCTGTATTTGGCATGCCTTAATGTCTCTCTTAAGTCCATTCGCAATTGACGATCCCCATATTACGTAAAACTTGTCAAGCTGTTGATGAAAGACTCCAAGTGCTCTGGGAGGTCTTTGGAGTTAAGTCATAAGTGTTTACGGATGTTTTCAGGACAATTTTTAAGCAAACTCCAGAGTAATCTTCAGCTTTTGCACTTAATACATATTTATGTGAATATTATAGAGACTTCTAGGACTGTCACACATGTTATTTAGATTCACGAATATCCGGTTATGATACATAAGCTATTTTATTATATTGTTACTTATGCATTTGACTTGGATTTTAATAAATAGGAGGGAGAGTTTGTGAGCATTTCTGTGACGAAACTGAGGAAACGACAAATGAAGAATTTTTTTCTCTGCCTAATGGTTTCCCAAGTAAGTTCCAATTTGTGTTCATTTTCCGCTCTTAGTTGGACCGACTTGTCTCTTGTACCTCTAAATTTACTTGCAGAAAATATTAAATACCAGTTGCTGTTTTGTTTTTATGGTTTCTTGAGGGGACCTTACTTTTAGCCCCCACTACAATGTATAAAGTTCTATTTGCCAACTGAATCTTTATATACCATATTAGAATTTAAAGAAAAAAATAATAATAATCTCTTTGCTTCAAGTGTATGGCGTTTGTTTCAGCAAAGGGGAAGAGAAGATAATCCAAAACAAGGACTTTACTATCTTTCCTCCTGATATGACTGTAATCTGCATCCAGATGCCGATTATTTCGATACCAACTTTTCCTTTTTTGGGTGGTCAGGGTGTTCCTATGATATACATGGGTGATGAATATGGTCACACAAAAGGAGGAAACAACAATACATATTGCCATGATAACTATGTAATTCCCTAGACTCTGCTGTTTCTCTACACTAAAATCAAACCCAATTGTCAATTCTGACTGTTACCGGGCTGCAGATCAACTACTTCCGCTGGGACAAGAAGGAAGATTCCTCGTCAGACTTCTTCAGATTTTGCTGCTTCATGACCAAATTCCGCCGGTACCGTATCTCTAGATTACGGGGCTACACTTTTGTGTTTGCTTTGTGGTTGAACTTTTTGCACCCCATATCAGTTTATGATCTTGCAGGGAATGCGAGTCTCTTGGCTTAGATGACTTTCCAACAGCAGAGAGGCTGCAGTGGCATGGTCATTCTCCCAAAGTGCCAGACTGGTCTGAGACTAGCCGTTTTGTTGCCGTCAGTCTGGTTTGTTCTCTTCTTTCACCTCCCATGTCATATTCGTTGTAAATGCATTGATTCTCTTAACATGATCATAATTCTATACTTCATGATAAAACTTGTCTTAACTTGACCATATTTTCCGTAAAGAACCTCGAGTGCATTGCCACGGATTGTGCATAAATCTCTTAACAAATGCATGACGTAAGCATAATGGGTCAAGAACGGTGCATCTCAGGATTACATTTTTAAAAGCTTATATGTTATTCATGGAAAACGGCTCGTTTGAAAATACTAGTCCTAATGTGTTGAGATGATAAAGAGTCGTGATCTGAAAAACTCCAACTAAATAGAACCTTAGCATTTTACTGTCATCTCGTTGTCGACGACTTTCTGGTTGCATTATCCTTTTGACTGGAGATTGATCTTGGGTTGGGCTCCTAACATGAATACAGAAAGACTCGGTCAAGGGAGAGATCTACATTGCCTTCAATGCCAGCCATCTCCCGGTAACCGTTTCGCTGCCAGAGAGGCCCGGATACAGATGGGAGCCGTTGGTCGATACAGGAAAGCCCGCTCCATACGACTTCCTGACTCTTGATCTCCCGGAAGAGAGACCGCTGTGAAACAATATGTGCACTTCCTGGATGCAAATCTATACCCTATGCTTAGTTACTCGTCCATCATTCTGTTACTCGCCCCATATGTGGCTGAGGAAACTTCCTCATAATTCATATCCCTTTGTATAAATAAAAAAAAAAAAAAAAAAAACCCAATATGTGAAAAATAAACTCCAATGAAGTGAAGCCGTGTAGAGGAGAGAGAGACTGAAAGTGGAACATCTCATTGGTTTTCATTTGGTATTCGTGGCAGAAAAAAAAAAAAAAAAAAAAGCAAAGAATGTCAATTACTTGCTTTATGTACAAATACGTAACCACTTTGAGAGGTGAAATCATATCGTTGCATTTCAAATAAAATATATACATATATAAACATTGCATGTTAATATATATAAAATAATGTTCATAATAATAATAATAATAATAATATCAATTAAGCTTGAGCTTGTCGTAATAAAATATTTCCAGGACTTTTTAAAGAAAGAAATTATTCAGCAGAGTTAGAGAGCATAGCATTATAATAATGATTCATGACATCGTTAGATTATTATTATTATTATTTGATATGAAATCAAGAACGAGATAGACAACAAGAAAACCAAATAACAAGAATAAACAGATTTACGTGAAAAAACTCTATATGGGAAAAATCACAGGCATATGAGAAGAAATCCATTAAATTAAAGATCCATTCAAGAAGGAACGACTACTGTAAAAAAGAACATAATAATAAAATCTTAAAATTATATCATATATATATCTAAAACCTTAAAATGTAAAACAGGTGTAAACAGGATTGGGTCCATACTGTGGGGGTGGATTCCTCTGCTACTATCACAGACTCTCAAAAAATTCTCATAATTGAAGCTTTACCACATATGTCGCACCGCGAGCTCTTTGAACCGAGCCAAACAAAATTCATGTCACCAAACTCAAACAAAAAAAAAATTTTTTTGAAAAGAAAACCTTTAAATTAGTACAGTTTTCTAAGGTATAGTTATAATAGTTCTCTATATAGATTTGATAATTGAAAAACAAAATTTTACTGAAAGTGTTGAAAAAATAAAATGAAATAAATGTAGAGTAGATATTTCTTAATGTCGGTATTTTTAATCTTGCAAACAAGGAGATTAGTAATGTCTTTATACTCTAGCCTAATAGGAATGGAAAAGCGATAACCATTGGAAGTTTTATTAACGATGTATTTTTAGTCTTTGTTTGGATCATAGATTTGAAAAGAAAATTTGAATAATAAATTTAAATTATTTATAAAAGAACACAGCGTACAACACATTTTAAACTATATTAAATAAAAAAAATCTTGAAAATCGTGATCCGAAACTGATTATTAGTGTGTTCTTTGGTGGATTGAGTGTGTTTGTGAAGCAAGAGAAAGGTGCACTCTTTTGTGTCTTGTAGTGAAAAGGAAATAGGAGAATCTTCTTTTCTTTATATATATATATATATATATATATATATATATAGAATTTTCGTTTTTCAGAAAGTGAGGAGTAGAGAATAGAATCGGCTGGAAAATGGCAAGTGGCACGACGGTGGACATAAAATAGAACACATCAAAAACACTTTGGTGAAAGTGAGTGGATGGAGCTCCTTTCCCAAAAGTCATTTTTTTATTTACTTTTTTTTTCTTCCAAACCAAATATATATATATATATATATATGCATGAAAAGTGGCCAGGTATAACATAAATTATTGAGAATTCTATACTTGAATACTATGGATTGGCAAAAAATTTGAGCATTTAAGGGTCGAATAGGCTCTTCTCGATTCGGTTTTCCAATTGATTTTTCATTTTTTGACTTTACCAGTTGGTTTTAAATGATAAACAAGTGGATTTGGTTTTTTTATTATTAGAATTTTTTTTTTAATTTTTTGACAGGTCCTATTAATGAAACGGTGATATGGCAAAAGATTCTAAAAATGACTCCCATTTAATAATAGGAAAAAACATTAAAATAGGAAAAAACATTAAAAATGAGACGAGAAATTTTTAAGAACCAACCTATGTCATATTTTCATTCATAAATATAATTAATTGATATAATAATATTTTAAATACTTATCAATAAAAAATAATAATTTATATATCACATAAATTAATATTTAAAATTAATATTAGAGTTTGTGTTTCTAATATTTTTCTTACCTAAATATGCATATATTTGCTTGTGGATCTGACAATTTTGAGCTACATAATCTAATTAAGATATATTTTTTTAACCTATCAAAATTAATAAATTATAATTTTCTAAAATAAATGATAATAATATTACATGTTACGAAAGTTCTTTGACGTGCTGAATTCATTCCAATGAATGACAATCTTTGGGCTTGGCTAGTTGGCTTCTGGAGAAGTCCAGAGAGCTTCTACTCCTCCAGAAACTTCCTCTTCGGTTCTTCTTCTACGGAAATTCACTTCCTTCCTTTTTAAACCCCCCACAACATTCCAACAACCTTTGTTGAAAACACATCACTGTCTCTGTCTGTTCGTCGTCGTTTCTCTCTCTCTCGCTCGCTCTGAAATTAGGGTTTCGGTTGTCTGCAATTTTGAGAATGGTAGGGTTCATGGGAATGGGGATGAGAGGCAACAAGATGCCGATGAAGAGGAAAGACCCCGACTTTGACATGGACGGTCTCCACCATGACTTCTCCGACTTCTCTCTCTCCTCTCCCGCCAGAAAGATTCGCCGCTTGGTACCCATTTTCTCGCCTAAAAATACTTCTAATTTCTTTTTCGATTTCGTTTTAAACTCTACAAATTTTGATAAGGAAGTCTAAATTCTTAAGGAAGTTTTTTTTTTTCTTTTTTTTTTTTTTGGTGTCGAATTGAGTGAATCAACAGGATGCGGAGTTGCCGCCGATCATGGAGGAATCGGAATTGGAATCGGAGTCCGTGAATGACAAAGCGATCGTCCTGTTCAAGCCTCTGACTTCCCCCTTGAGCAGCTCACCTTCTAGTATTTCTGTTGATTCTGACTTGATCTCTGGCTTCAAAGGTAAAGCCT
This sequence comes from Ficus erecta, assembly GCA_008635985.1. Taxonomy (NCBI): domain Eukaryota; kingdom Viridiplantae; phylum Streptophyta; class Magnoliopsida; order Rosales; family Moraceae; genus Ficus; species Ficus erecta. Next base: position 569,774 of record BKCH01001110.1, read on the forward strand.
TTGCCCGTGTTCATCTATCTTCTCTCCTTTTCTTATTATCAATATTTCTTGTTTTTAAAGATTGCCTCAGTGTTTGTTTGTTAGTCTCCTTCTAGACTGATGCTTTTATTTAATGGGCATTTTTCTTGCCGAATCAAACAATGTCTGAAGTAGGACAAGATTCAATATTGTTAGGATTTTGTTTAGTTTGTATTTTAGTGGACTCTGTTTTTTTGTTTGGATTTATGTATTTTATTGTTTAGGATTTATCAGCTTATGAACAAGTAACTTCTGTAATTCAGTTCAGTTTTTCCTAATTATTGTTATTCCCAAGTGTCAGAGATGAAAGTATTTTCTATTTTAGTGCGGGAGAGAAGGAAAATATGAGGGATTGCAACTTTAAAGTCATCTAACCAAATAGATATAGATACATATATAAATATTGATGTGGTAAATGGGTTATTAGTTTTAAATTGATAGAAAAAATATTTTATATATACAAATTTTCTTCTGTTAGAAATATGAAAATGTTGTCAAGCGACAGATTTAGTTGTTTACTTGGAATCTCTATCATTATCCGAATTTAGGGTTCGATTTTAATAAGCAAAGGATGATCATGATTTGGCAGATGAATTTATCCGCGCAATCACCAAACAGAACAGAACCACCATTGAAGAAGACAAAGCCGTTAGCAGCAGCAGCAATAATGTTAGCCTAGCTGTAATTCAATGGGCACCACGATCCCAGCTGATTACTCCTCCTACAACCTCAGGAATAGAGATTTCAGAACTGCCAACCGAGCATTCCGAGTTAACAACCGAAGCTGATGATTCAATGGAGATTGAGGACGCCAATGAGAACACACTGCAATCAGGACCATCCGGTGACGGGTATGGCGGGATGGCCGGGATGTGGGTGGGTGGTGAAGGCTTACCGCAGTGGCAGCAACAGCACTGCATGGTGCCACAGGCACCACACAACACCTTCACACCCATCTCTTGGTTCCAGTGAGACCCACAAAAACTGAATGTGCTAATCATTATTGGGATATTTAGATATATTAGGTCCCATTTTTGTGAGTATGTTGTAGGGTATTTGGGGACACCATAAGATGATCCCGTGTTTTCTTTCTCGTGATAGGATGTTCTTTTGTGATGCCTAAAAAATGCAGACTCAGCAGAACATGATTGTTAATATGTAGTTTTATAGCAATGTAGAAATTTCTTCTCTCAAGAATGTTTTTAGTTTCTCTTGTGCCCTTTCTCAGTGAGTGGTGTCTAACTCAAATGTGGAGGGATTCTTGAAGAGGAAAAAAAAAAAAAAAAAAAAGGATTTTAGATTGTTCAGTAAAAAGAGTAACTGATCGATTTTTATTATTCTATTAAACTTCTTTTCTACCCAACGCATTTTTTCTCCTGAACATGCTTTCTTTTCTTCCGCTTTTCTTTCCCTCTTACCAGACAGAGTGTTGGCCTTTTACTAACCTTTTTTTTTTTTTTTTTTTTCGCCTTTTCTTTTGAAGCAAATGTTAATGCTCAAGAGTTTGAATAACTTAATTAATTCTTCGTAAGGTTTCTCGGATTAGATTGTATAGTTGTGTTTTGGGTCGTGTACTCAAAAACTTACCTTGCAAGAGGAAAACTTGATGATGAATAAAAATACTACCATAATAATCCCATTACAAAACATGTGAATTAGGAATGACATATTATTGGGAATCGCGTCTTTCTAAGACCTACAAAAGTTACATCAGAATGTTATTTTGAACAAAAAAAAAAAAAAATGAAAGAAAAATAGCACATGGTACATCCAAGTAAGTGATGGAGTGTATTCTTTGTCTTCGTCGTCCTTCTTCTTCTTCTTCTTCTATGTAAACTCGTTCTCTTCCTTCCGACGGAGAAAAAGGACAATGGACGCCTATGGAGAATAATCTCTTACAACAATTGGATGCCTCTCTCTTCTCTTCAATGAATCAAGAACTTGCTATACCATGAAAAACTTCCTCGTACCCGTGATTAGTCACCCGACACATATTTCTTTTCGGCATAGTATTTCTTCTCGCTCTCGGCCTTCTTGGCATTGCGTTTCTGCATCGAAAGGGTTGACAAACTAATAAGGACCCTAGTCGCTCAAATTTTAAAAGACATCATACAAAAACAGTTGAGGAAAAGCAAGATACCATGTAAGCTTCATGATTTGCAATAATCCTCTGGGCTACGGATGTCGTGGTTATGTTTTTGGGGCTCTCAAGCAACTCAAAAATCCCCATGCTCTTGGGAACTGAATATGGATCAATTTCACCCTGCACCATACAAACTCATCTCCTTCAACATCCAAATTATTGTGAGGGTGATATAATAGTGAGAATCACAACTGAAAAATCTCCCTCAACTTACCGCCAACGAGGAGTTGTTCTCGGAACATGTCCCATGCACAACCAAAGAGATATTGAATGTAGTTATCTGCAATAGAAATATATAAAGGCCTTGGATACAATAATGCAAGTCTAAATGCCACGCCAAATTATTATGTAGTGACAAGAAACCAGCTAATGAAGAGATGGAAGGCTTAAAAAGTGGTGGGACACAAGTTTGCCAAGAATAATAACTAGATAAGGTGGGGAGAACAACACCAAGCAATGAAAAAAAGTGGTAGAATGAACATGAGGGGACGAGATACAGTTTGCCCGTAAGTACAGATGCAGAATTTTGGAGATGACAGAATGCTAAAACGACCCTCTAATTTGGAAATATATGAATCCAAAGTAAAACAAAAACTCACCACATCCTTTGTAACTTCCCAGGGAGCACCGATGATGACTTCATCGACGCAACGGCAAGCTAGCACGCTCAGACTGCGTTCGTGTAAATGCATGATTGGGCAGTGCTTCCCTCTGTGTTTACTGTATGCAACATCATGAAATTGAAGACACTTTAAACTATAACCTTTTCACTTGTTCACTAAGACATCAAAACTTATGGGAGAAAAAAAAAAAAAAAGACTCAGCATACCAATTAACCATGAATTGGTTTAAAATCAAGGTATCGAGATAGAAATACCTCACGGTGTGGTCATCATGGATCCCAACCAGTAAAAAGTCTCCAAGCTGCCTAGCACTCTTCAGGATCTATGATGCAAAGGGGGGAATTAAATTTAAAAAAAAAAAAAAAAAAAAGGCATAACATGGAGAAACTATGTATGAACTTAAAACGTTCATACAGTATTAAGCTTCTTTAAAAAGCGAGAAACAAAACAAAAACAAAAGGAAAAACAAGAGGCTTGCAGCAATAAATGACGAAATTGTACCTCAACATGTCCTGCGTGAAATAGATCAAATGCTCCATCAATGTACACAACACGAGCATTTGGTCCTGGTGCCTATACATAGAAGAGAAAACAAAATAATGAGTCCCAGAAGATATTTTACTTTCTGCCTTCTTACACAAAAGGTTCAAGTTAAGACCTTATGAAGAAACTCTTAACCTAATTGGCATGTGACTAAAAAATGTGCAATACTAAATCATAAAATAATTTTTGTGATAGCAGATAGCTGCCTATTCGAAAGAAAAATATAGCTGCCGGATTCAAATGAAAATGGTACATTCTATACACCTTTCTCTTATAAATCTCCTCAACACATACAAATAATATGGCGAGGCACAAAAATGTTTTGTTCTTGGGAGGAATCAATTAGAACTCTTTTGTTTATTATTATTGTTATTAATACACAAGGCTCCAGTTGCTCCTAAATACTGTGTTACAACTAATGAATGCTTGAAACACACCTTTCCATTAGAGAACTGCACAATTCGCCGGGATGTTGGTAGAAATTGAGATAAATGGGCACCTTGGATCCACTTTCATTGCGGTCTCCTTTCATCACCGATGCATCATTATGACCTCCACAAGCTTTCTCATCTTTTGTAGAGGAAAGTATCCTTCCTACATGCACGAAATTATAATAAGACGACTTAGTTTCTTAACGTGCAAAGAGAAGCTACAAGAGTGGAAATTAAATAATACACGCAAAGAACGCTAAACAGTCCAAATTAACTCTCTTGATAACGAAAACAATGGTTTTGAGAGAGATTGAGAGAAGCATAGTACCTACAATATCTGTGCTAGAGACTCCTTCAGTGCGTTTAATCTGCTTGTAACGGCCAGCTCTTTTTGCCAAGGCATAAGCATCAGTTCCATCTGGAAGCAGACAAGGATCATCACCGTGTATGATGTAGTCAATCTTATAGTCATTAAAGAGTTTATGCATGAACTGCTCGGTAATCGCATAGGGAGCATTAGCTATGACTTCATCCACCCATTTCAACCCGCTAACAAGAGCCAACCTAGAATAACTTCAAAATTAGTTCAAAAGAAATACTTGATAATTTTGTGGGTAATTGATCATCCCAGTTAGCAACTACGCAAGACCATTTATGCATATATATGAGTAAAATAGTGAAACAATCAGGGGAAAAAAACGCATCCATCACAATTGTGTTTCCTAAATAGCTTACTTAAGATTTTACAAGGAAAGTGAAAAGACAGAGATTCAAAGCAATTCAAAGATGAAGAAAACGGTAGTCTAGTGTTTCTTAACAATTGAGTTCGAATCAAAAGACGGGGAACAAAAGAATTACGAACGCCAACCTCTCTTCCATGGATAAAACAGGTGGACCCTTGTTGGCAACAATCTCCTCGTCGCTGACAACCCCAACGACCAACTCATCTCCTAAAGCCTTGGCTTGCCTCAAGGCATTGGCATGACCATAGTGCATGAGATCAAAACAACCATCCATATAAACGCGAATACGCTTCTTATCACGTTTCTTCTTGTAGAAAATTCCAAATCAGACCTCAAGTACGGCAGATGGGGAAGCCCTATTACGCCGAAATAGCTGGTGGACAGCCCCAACAAAGCAGCCGTGAGCATTAAACCGCCAAATAGGTGGGGGAAGTTGTACACACCATCCCATATCCAATTGTTACTCTCGTAATCCATGGTCATTGGTCCCGCCTTTACCTCTCTGCTTATATTCTCCAATAAGCCTTTGGAACGAAGAGGAGACTGAAAACCCTGAAAAGGAAAGTACCCTTGTCCTCTGCTTATACACCGAGCCTTTTGAGCTAAGAGGAGACACAAAACCTGCAAGGGAGTGGTAAAAAATTCACATGATATAATCACGGATACCGATAATTTATAGAAGACAAACCAAAAGAATCAAGCTGTATAGTCCAATTTCTTTTTTCAGCTTATTTTCCTATGGTGGGATCTAATCTTAATACCTCTTGTACCCCCTTGATCTGTCCCACAATGAATTAACAAATCCACATTATACTATACAACCCCACAAACCAAAAATTTGAACCAAAGAATTAAGCTTTTTCTAATCCAATTTCTCTTTTTTAGTTTATATCAAATTTTCCCATGTTAGGATATATCTTAATACCATCTGAATTCAATTGATCTGTCCACAATCAATTCAGAAGACCATAAAGAGCAAAATTTAAAAAGATTAAGATCTAAAGCTGAAAGGCAAAACGCATTACTCTAAAATAATAAGAAAAATAAAAGAGAGAGAGAGACAACAAGCAATGAAATTTCAGATCTGAAAAGTTATGCGTGGAAGCAATTCATTGACAAACATTACGAAGATGTGCAATTCTAACACGACAAATAAAAATAAAAATAAAAATAAATCCTAAAAAGGTTAATAATCCGAACATCGGAAAAAACAAAAAGCAACACTTCGTGGGAATTAATCAAACGGCATATCCAAAGCCCAATAACGAGAGAGAGACCCTTTGAGCTCAACATGCAAAAGCAGTGATTTTCATATACATACTTGGAAAATTTGAAATTCTGAATCTGACCCAGAAATCTTATCTCAAATGGGTACACAAAAATCTAATTTTTTTTCCTTCTCTGTTGAAGAAAAAAGAATACACAGAGAAGATGAAATGCAGAATTGACAACAACCAGGAATTGTAATTAATGGGAGAAGGAAAAAAAAAGATACGATTTTGGACTGACAACGGATGTGAATCTAAATAGGAGAGACCGAAATCAAGGTAAATAATTAATAACAAAAAATAGATGGGAAAAAGCTGTGGAAAAGGTGGTGGGTGGGACCTGGGCAGGACAAGTTGGGATTTTTTAGAATCCCAGAAGAAGGAAAACATTAAACTGAAAAACCCATTAAAAATGAACAATTTTTGTGTTGTGTTGTGTTGTTGGTATTCCATGAATTGCTTACCTGTTAAGCGTTTTTCCGTTTGAGACTTTTGTGTTTTGCGTCTCCTCTTTCTCGTCGACTCTTTTTTTTAATATCTGTCTCTCTCTTAGAAGAAGAGGAGAGCCTTGATTTGGTTGCTCTCCAAATATGCACAACACCACCTCTTCCTTTATATATTTATTACCCAATTTTTGTGATTTCTAAATTAAAAACAAAAAATGTCCTGTAATATTTTATTAGTTTATTTGAATCTTTAATATGTTGTTGTTTTTATTTGAATTGTTTTGACTGGTTGGTGATGATGCCGCGTGTGCTGGCCGGAGTCTCCTCGTGGGCCTTACTTGGGCTTTGCAACAATTCTCGTGTGGGGCTCACTTCGTTCTCCTGCGAATCGCGGCTCTTTTCAACCCTACGAGGGATCCTCCTTTCTGTTGTAGAGTTGGGAGCTCGTGAAGATTATAGACATTAAGGTTTAAGGTTTGTTCAAGTGAGTAGGGCCGCACTCCTCTCTCTTACAGAATTAGGATCTCACTACTCTCTTTCGTGTTGCCTCGTTCTTTTTTGTCAATAGACAATGATCTGTTCTGTTATGAAGTTAAGAACCCGCGATATTTTAATGGGTAGGTCTCAAATCTTATTAATTGATAGAACTTAAATTTATCTCTTGTGAAACCCCACTCTCTTTAATGGATAGACAAAATTTGCTTTATTACGGAGTGGAAGCC
>BKCH01001111.1:0-125000 GCA_008635985.1 Ficus erecta
AATTCTAATCAAGAAATTCAAAATCTCGATTCCCCCAATTCCATAAAACACACGCATAGAGAGAGAAAATAGAGAGAGAGAGAGATTACAAAATTACCTTCCATTTGGAGAACTCACGGATGTGCTTGGTCCTCTTACAGTCTTCCCTCTTCAACCTCGAATCGCCGCCGGCGACCAGATCTCCGGTAGCCATGTCTCGGCTGCAGCCAAGAAATATGACCGTTACTCGCACTGTCCCTCACTGGTTTGTAGTGTTCTCTTACCGTCTTCCCTCTTCAACCTCAAAACAACGCCGCCGATCGGATCTCCGGCTTACCAGATCTCGGCTACGGCCAAGAAGTATGACGTCTCCCGCTCCGTCCCTCGCTGGTTTTTAACGCTATGAACGGAGACATAATAGACACACACAACTTGTCTTCGAAGTTAATTATTGAAAAGTACCGTTTAGCCCTCAAAAGTTTTGAAATTTTCAACAGCCTACAAAAGTTTTACAATTTATAAAAGTGTCCCACCCTAATAACTGAACTTTTTTTCTTCTCTCTCTTCCCGAACTCATTTTCTCTCTCTCTCTCTCTCTCTAACGGAAGCACAATCCAAGCATTCTTTCCAACGAGCTTTCCACTGAGGAAGAAGAAATTTTGGGGATCCTAAAATTTTGAGGTAGGGTTCGGAAATTTCCCCATTGAATCGGTGTTTTTCTCCTTCATTTCATTCTGATTTTGCACCAAAAAAAAAAAACCTAGACCCAGAAATTCTCAGTACCTAGATTGAGTTTCTCCTTCGTAATTTTCGTGTTAGTTTCTGAATAACTGATGGGATATCTTCATATTAGTTTTGGTTTTGCATGAGCTATAAAAGCCCTCCATTTTCTGTCCTAAAAAAAAAAAGTCGTTCTGCAAAGATTGAACACTCCATTTTTCTGACCTAGTAGATTAAAGAATGAAACTGAGGCCTAATTATAAGAATTTCGTTCTGAAAAACCTGATTATAGTTTATTCATTTCGATGTTTTGAGAATTCGCTAAAATTTTTTCCAAGAAGAGGAGGCCTTGGGTAATTGCCTTGATGGCTTTACCTGGTAAGGAAGATACTAAGAAAAAGAAACGGGGGAAAAAAATCCAACTTTGGGGTGTTGTTTGATTTTTGAGAGGGTATAGTAAATCCTAATTTTTGTTCATCAATTGGTAGTTCGTTATCTTATTATTGTACTCTAAACACACATTTGATTGAAAAATATGTTGGCGTCTTATCATTTGTGGGAAATTCTGTTTAAATTAGTCGAGATCTTTACTACGAATTCTGATTTCTGATTTTCCAGATAGAATTTGGTCATGTTAACATGGAATAAAAAAATGTCATTTGGGTACTGCGAAATTGATGTAGTTCAAAGTTTGTTGTTGGAAGTTGCAGTTTGATGGATCAATTAAGAATATGTTGTTCCTGAGCTTTACTTGTGTAACGTCTAGTAACTACGGTTTCCATTCTCCTCATTGTAGTCAACATTTTGTTTTTGTGGTCAAGTTACACTAACACGGATTTATGTTCTTGGGTTGCTTTTGGTGAGTTCCAAGTTCTGAGTTACTATCTGTATATGCAGATGGCATTGCAAGAAAAATTGGACAAGTTTCAAGAGGCAGCAAGAGAGTTGTCAATCGATGCTCACCAGTATCGCTGCGTCTAATAAACCTAGACCAACTCAAAAGTCACACCCGCTATTCCTCCTACAGTTTCCAAGCCTCCTGCTCCTGCTGTTAAGTTTTCAAATGATACGGAGAGACTTCAGCACATAAATAGCATTCGAAAATCCCCAGCTGGAGCTCAGATTAAGCGTGTCATAGACCTGCTCCTAGAGGTTGGACATTTTTCCTGTCTTGATGCATTATGTATCCTTTTTGGATTACTAGAAAAACTTTTGCAGTTATTGAAATGCTGCTTGCAGCTTTGAAGTCTGAAAGATGTATCTTTCAGCTCTATGTCTGGTTATTTTTGCGGACTTCTGGTCTTTATAAAAATTTAGGTTTTTTCCTCAAGTTTCTACTCTGGACTAGCAAACTTGAGCAAAAATTTTGGAATCGAGATATAACCAGTTCAGAATCATAAGTTCCACGTGACGACTTACTATGGTTCATGTTTTTGTAGACAAGGCAAGCCCTAACACCAGAGCAGATAAATGAGGCGTGCTATGTGGATATTAACGCAAATAAAACTGTCTTTGACAGTTTAAGGAAGAATCCTAAAGTCAACTATGATGGAAAGCGCTTTTCTTACAAGGTCATTATTTAGCTTATTTGCCCTCTGTAATTTGAGTAGAATGATGCATCTTTAGTTAAATCGATAAGAATATTCCATGCAACTCTTTCATTAAGGATGATAGTGTTTGTGTTTGATCTTTGATCCTGTAGTCCAAACATGATTTGAAGGACAAAAGTCAACTTCTTTACTTGGTACGAAAATTTCCAGAAGGCATCGCTGTTATTGATCTCAAGGATGCCTACCCAACTGTAATGGAGGACTTGCAGGTATGTTTAACATTGAAGCGGTTGTTCTTTTTTCATGTAAAAGCATTAGTTCCCATGTATTGGAACAACTTGTAAAAAATTCAGTATTATGTTTAGCTCTTAAGAATCATCGTGTTTCTTTTTCTCGTTTTGAATTTATCAGAACAAATGATTCTTGTTGTTGTAACAAATTAACAAAGCCCTTCTGTCTCCTGAGTTGTTTAAGCTTGTAGGATCTGAGGATTTTGTTATACAGTATTTTACAGAAAGAATAATAATAAATTCCATTACTTTTGTGGGGAGGATGTTATTCTAGTGAGTCCCACTTTAATAGGGTAAATTTTGTATTTTCAGAAGTGTCTTTCTGAAATTTTTTAGCATTTTACATTGTTTGGACACTTGAATTATTATCTCAAAAGCTGCTTCTAGCAGAGAAAGAGGACTACTGAATTGGTGGCTGAGTGCCATTTAAAGAACGTAAAGGGGCTCGTTATTTGTTCTCTCTTTCACTCGTGATCTGTTTTGTTCCTTTTGATGAGGTCAATTCACAAGACAAGACTGCGAATCTCTTTCATGTTATAATTAATATCTGAACTTTCAGCTTGAGGTTTATTAAGTGAGGTGGTGATCATTGCTGGTCACTAATGCATATAACTACTGTTTCATGACTAAATATATTGTACTTGAACCTTATGCAACCGTTCTTTTGTAGGCTCTGAAAGCTGCGGGTCAGATCTGGCTGCTGTCAAACTTGGATTCTCAGGAGGACATTGCATACCCAAATGACCCCAGAGTTCCCATTAAGGTGGATGACGAGCTCAAACTGCTGTTCCGTGGAATTGAATTGCCCCGCGATATGCTTGACATTGAAAAGGATCTCCAGAAGAATGGTATGAAGCCCGCCACCAACACTGCACAGAGAAGGGCGATGGCACAGGTCCAAGGCATTTCCTCTAAGCCGAAGACCAAGAAGAAGAAGCATGAAATCAGCAAGAGGACTAAGCTAACCAATGCCCATCTTCCAGAGCTTTTCCAGAACCTAAATAAATAATTCCTGAATCCTCAACTTCGACCAGATGATTATTGGGCTGGCGATTCACTAGTCGCCCATTGGCTGGTACAACACCATACTCTCTCACTTTAAGTCAAATGGATTATGTAGATAGGAAGCATGATATGTTACCAGAAGCAATATTGATTTACTGTGGAACCAGCATGTTATAGCCACTGTTATTTTGATCAAAATTGGTGATCTGTGAGTTACAAGCTTACTTGCAGTACCCTGTTTTCATGTTTTGAATTTTTCTATTAATACTTTGAAGCCTTTTAATCTTCTGCTTGCTTAATCACAGTAAAAAGCTGAGTAGACCTGTATGACGAAACCATTGTGTGTGTGTGTGTGTGTGTGTTGTTGTTGTTGGTTTTTTTTTTTTTTTTTTTGTAATGAAATACTGAACGACGCCGTCTACTCTGGTACAACACCATACTCTCTCACTTTAAGTCAAATGGATTATGTAGATAGGAAGCATGATATGTTACCAGAAGCAATATTGATTTACTGTGGAACCAGCATGTTATAGCCACTGTTATTTTGATCAAAATTGGTGATCTGTGAGTTACAAGCTTACTTGCAGTACCCTGTTTTCATGTTTTGAATTTTTCTATTAATACTTTGAAGCCTTTTAATCTTCTGCTTGCTTAATCACAGTAAAAAGCTGAGTAGACCTGTATGACGAAACCATTGTGTGTGTGTGTGTTGTTGTTGTTGGTTTTTTTTTTTTTTTTTTTTTTTTTTTTTTTGTAATGAAATACTGAACGACGCCGTCTACTTTTACTGGTTGATAATATTAAACTACCACAGGCAGCAGGATTTATTAAATTAGCAGGTAAAATGAGCTGTCGTTTTACTTTCGAAAGAGAATCGAGAGGGGTTTTTTTTTTTAATACGACAAACGACATGTCGTCAGCAAGAGGACTATTATACTCTCTATAACGTTTTCAGTTTTATGATTTTGAAAGTATAAAAACAGACCAACAGAAGAAAAAGAATGCTTTTGCGGGGTCATTTGGAAATAGTGGTACGAGAGTATTCTATGTTTGAGATAGCAAATTTGAAAATGAACAAAAGCAGTTTGATTTTATTTTGTGTACCGAAACAATTAATAATTACAAATATCTTGTTTATTTCATGTTTTTTGAGTTCATAACCACTACCAAATTATATCCAAACATGCTTTCAAAACTAGCAACTACTACGCCAGCAAATGCCCATCTTTCCAGAACTTTTTTCCAGACGCGTTTGTCTGTTTTCTATGGCGTTTTTCAGATAATGTCACGAGACTATTATATGTTAGGGAGACAAAATAAAAAATAAAAAAAATGAAAATGATCAAAAGGGAACTTAATTTAACCTGTTCATTTTATGTTTTTAGAACTCGACACTAGTTTCCAACCCAAATACATGTCCAAACGTGGCTTCAATCACTTTATTTTCAATTTTTGGTTCCAAGACTACTAACTCAAAAAACACACGGCCAAAACAGATGAAACATGGTTACTTGACTAACTTTTCCAACGAAGAAGAAGAAAAAAGCTTAAAACAAAGGAAAATTAGGGATCCTGAAGATGGGTGTCGAGTAGTTCATCTTGTGCTTCTTCCGATTGTGTATGGACATGTTGAACCAGAGGTAGGATCGATCATCTCTGCGGTTGAGTTTGTCCCGGCTTTTTTCAGTACCGAAACTAGACTCTTCACATAAACAACAAGAATACCATACCGTTGAAAATAGAAAGGATGAAGAGTAAGTTCTTGGGTGCCAAGGTTTGTAGGAGAGAATTTCATCAAATTTGGTTGTCAAGTAGAGTAGATCATCACCCCAAAACACCAATGGGCGCGTAACGTCGGCCAGGGGTCCAATGGTAAGGTGTTTAGTCCAAGAATAAGATTCTTCCATGGAACAAGAAATTACGCTAGAATTGGAATTCATTACCCACATATCAATGAATGCAGGATCGCTCCGATGAAAACACAAGAGAACAAGAGATTCGTTCCAAACACCAAATTCTGGGTATTTCTCCAACTTCCATACTTCCCTCTGGACATAATCTGGCAATGGTATACTACGAAACACCTCATCACCGAAATCGAAACAAGTGATGGTAAATACATTGTCTAAAAATCCCTATAAAACCAATAAGAAACTCCATTGTGATATACTATCTTGCAATCATCTGGAGAACTACAAACTTCTATATCCATTTGGATTTCCTTCCATGAATCGGTACTCAAGGTGTATACCTCAGCTTTAATCGGAGAGACATAACTTGGCTGCCCGACGATAACAACTTTATAATCATTCGCTCCAGAATCGTAGCCAAATCCCATATAACGAACTTTATGATAATCACGAAAGCGTGAATCAAAAATAATCTTGATTTCACGAAGTGCTGGATTCAGTAAAAGAATGATGTCCTCCAACAAATTTCTGGAAAGACAGATGATGCCATTACAATTACCCACCACAAAAAAGTCGGTCAACCAATTGTGATCGTGTAGAAGAAAGTTCAGATCGTCGGTAACACAAGGAATGCAATCGGAATTGTTGTTATCATCATTGGCCAATGTCAACAAATGCTTTGCATTTCTTGCACTCCCTTTTTGCTCTTCTAGCGGCGGAGAATCGACGGTTGTCAGGTTACTAAATTGCAAGAACCGAGAGGACAACAATTTCTTCTTCATATTCTCAAGGTGTTTGGCCACGAAAGCAGGATTGTTGATAAGAGCATTGATGAAAGCATACCAAGTCTTGCTGACGCATTTGAATTGTTTCAGAGACTCGGGAGACATCCGCAACATGATTTCCTCTGCCAACTCCTTTGGCAAATCACAAATTCTTGCCATTCTCTCCCCTGATTAAATATATATATATATATGTATAAGATGATATACTAAATGAATAATTGAAGATAAAATATGATTAAGATCTTGTTGATCTTATTTAGCAAAACACCGTAAAATTGAAGATATGTTTATGACTTGCGACGAGATTGTTTCTATTCGCCACAATGTATAAATATAAATAATTAGTTGACGCAGGGGAATAGAAAAGTGACAATAAAGAACCCTATTTATGGGCTAATAAATCCTACTATTTAAGAATTCTAAGTCAAATAGAATTCCTAATCCAGATCCTAATAATAAACAATAAAGAGTTCTAACCAAACTCAAACTGAACATAAAATATAATTATTAAATAAAATAGGAATCCTTATTAAACTCTAATTTTCTAATTAAACTCTAATTTCTTAATCTGTTGTCCTACATCACTAGTCTCTGAATGGACATCTATATATATATATATATATATAAACACAAATACAAATAAGAGTAGACATATATATATATATATATAAACACAAATAAAAATAAAAGTACCTATATATAGATATATGGTGAGTAAGTTAGAGAGAAAACCAGAGTATTAATGATGCTATGGTCTTGAGAGAGAAACTAAAATCGTATTTTGTCAAAAGTAAGGGTTAAAGGGGAGTTTAAATATGTTTTTTTTTTTAATTAATTTAAGAATCGCTATATTTGCGCCCATTAAATTTATAAATATCTCATTAAATTTAATTTCTTTTAAAAAAATCCTTTTATACTTAATTTTTAGGTAATACCTAATTTAACCCTCTTATACATTTACTCTAATTTAAATTTTGATTTTGATTTGATTTATAAACAAAGAAAAATCTACACTAAATCTAATTGGAGAAAAAAAAAACCTTTTTTCTATTTTAATTTCTTTCTTAAAAAATTTAATATATACCAACGTTTTTTAAACCCAAATACACATAAGTCTATTTCTTCTTCATTCTTATTCTTCTTAATTTTTCTATCATGTAAAAAAAGCTTCGTAATGCTTAATGCTTTCATTGAGCAATAGTAAAGTCTCGATCACATAAAAAAATTCATGATTCATCAATCTCCTGCATATTCAACAATCAGAAAATAATATAGATGTCCATAAAATATTTGATAATATGAGTATATAAAATAAAATAAAATAAAAGCTTAATATTGATTTAACTCTTCAAGAAATGTTTTTTTTTTTTTTCCGAGAAAGAGTATGATAAGAAAATTTAAGAAATTTTTTGTTTTTCATATTTTTGTTTTTTTTTTTTTCCTTAAAAAAAGGTAACAAACGCCTACGTTTTTTAAATTCAAATACCCGTAAGTCTACTTTTTCTTCAATCTTCTTATTCTTCTTAATTTTTTTTTATCATGTGGAAAAGGCTTCATAATACTTAAATGCATTCATTGAACGATAATTAAGTCTCAATCGCACAAAAAAGAAAAAAATCATAAAACAAGCTTGAATTCTAATACCAGTATGGCTGTACTCTAGCTTTAATTTATCAGAAGAAGCTTTAATTTATTCTAATCTATTTATTTTATGTTTTAGAATTCGACACTAGTTACCAACTCCAAATACATGTCCAAACTTAGTTTCAATGACTTCATTCCAATTTTGTTTCCAAGACTATCAAGTCCGAAAAACACACGACCAAAATAATAATGATAACAAAATATTGTTCCTTGAATAACTTTTCCAATGAAGAAGGACAAGAAAACATCGAATCTTGACGAACATTTCTAATGACGAAAAAAAAAAATCACAAAACATAGAGACGAGAGAATACAAGAGTGAAAAATAAGTGCAACCGAAGAGTGGCGTTAACCAGTTCATCTTGTGCTTCTTCCGATTGTGAAGTCTACGGACACGTCAAACCGGAGTCGGGATGAATCGACTTAACAGTTGAGTTGCTCCGTGCTTTTTTGTGTACCGAAACTAGACTCTTCACATAAACAACAAGAACACCAAACCGTGCAAAATAGACAGAATGATGAGTAAGTTCTTTGGTGCTAAGGTTTGTAGGAGACAATTTCACCAGATTCGGCTCTTAAGTAGAGTTCATTACCCCAAAACACCAATGACTTGGTAATGTCGACAAGGGGTCCAATGGTCAGGTGCTTAGTCCAAGAATAAGAAACTTCCTCAGCATCAGCAACGCTAGAATTGGAATTCATTACCCACATATCAATGAATGCCGGATCGCCCCAATGAAAAGACAAGAGAACAAGGGATTCGTTCCAAACACGAAATTCTGGGTATTCCTTCAACTTTCGTACTTTCCTCTGGACATAATCTGGCAATGGTATACTACGAAACACCTCATCCCCAAAATCGAAACAAATGATGGTAAATCCATGGGTTGAAAAATCCCAATAAAACCAATAAAAAACTCCATTGCAATACGCTACCTTGTAATCATTTGGAGAATCACAAAGTTCTATATCCACTTGAATTTCCTTCCATGACTCGGTACGCAAGGTGTATACCTCAGCTTTAATACGAGACCTATATTCTTTGAACCCGGCGATAACAAATTTATAATCATTCACTCCAGAATCGTAGCCAAATCCCATATAACGTATTTTATAATAATCATAAATGCGTGAATTGAAAAGAATCTTGGTTTCCCGAAGTGCTGGATTCAGTAAAAGAATAATGTCCTGGCTCCGATATCTAGAGAGACAGATGATGCCATTACAATTACCCACCACAAAAAATTCGGTCAACCAATTATCCAATGGAAGAAAGTTCGGATCTTTGGTAACACAAGGAACGTAATCGGAGTTGTTGTGATCGTCATTGGTCAATGTCAACAAATGCTTTGCATTTTTTACACTCCCTTCTTGCTCGTCTAGCGGGGAATCGACGGTTATCAGGTTCCTAAATTGCAAGAACCGAGAGGACAGCATCTTCCTCTTCGTCGTCTCAAGGTGTTTGACAACAAAAGCAGGGTTATTGATAAGAGCATTGATGGAAGCATACCAAGTCTTACTAACGCACTTGAATTGTTTCAAAGCCTCCGGAGATATCCGTAACATGATTTCCTCCACCACCTCCTCTGGCAAATCACAAATTATCGCCATTCTCTCCTCTAATTCATTAAAAAAAAAAAAAAAAAAAGATGATAGACTAAATGATATTTTCAGTTAAAAAAGAAAAAGTAATTGAAGATCAAATATGATTCAGATGTTGTTACCTTATTTAGCAAAAGACCACAAAAAAGGAAGATATGGTTGTGACTTGCAATGCGTTTGTTTCTGTGCGCCACAACATATATATATATATATATATATATATTTATATGTATGTAAGTAATTTGTCTCGAATGAACTTACTGAAGATATAAAAAAAAATACATACACAAATAAAAATTCAAATAGATATAGTGAGTGAGTTAAGAGAGAGAACCAGAGGATTTGAAGGCGAAGAACTAGAGGGAGGAGACCGGAAACTAATGATGCTATGATCTTGAGAGAGAAACTAAAATCGTTTTGTGAAAAGGAATGGTTTAAGGGATATTTAAATAAGTTTTTTTTTTTTAATTTAATTTAAGAGTAATTATATTTACACACCAAATTTATAAATACCCCTGAACTATGTTTTTCCAAATTTTGTAAAAACATCTATCCAAAGATACTTTTGTTTTTTTTGAAATCATTAGTTCCTCATATATACCAACTCTAATTTAAATTTTGATTTTGATTTGATTTATAAAAATAAAAATAAAAATCTGCAATAAATCTAATTAGGAAAAAAACTTTTCCTATTGTAATACACACCTGCGTTTTTATAACCAAATACTCATAAGTCTACTTCTTCTTCAATCTTCTTCTCCTTCTGAAATTCAAATTTTTTATCATGTAAAAAAAATATCACAAAAGAATTTCAAGATTCATCAATATCCCGTAAATTCAACAATAAAAACCTAATATAGATATCCATTAATTGTTTAATGGTATGTGTATACGAATTTTAAAAACTTCTATAATATCGATTTAACTATTGAAGAGTTTTTTTTTTTTTTTTTTTTATTTTTAGAAAGAGTATGACAAGAAAAGTTAAGATTCATAATACAAGTGAAATTAGGAATAATCAAAGATTGGTTTTTTTTATTCATTTAAAAAAATCTATTATAGTCAACGTGGGGTGTTTTTTTTTTTTTTTTTAAGAACATATTATATATGTTTTATAGTTAATTTGACGTGTATAAAGATGTGTTTTTAATTGGTTGTGATGTAGTTTCATTATAAAATAAAAAAATAATAATATAAATAGTTTATGTTTTGATGGGAAGATTCTCAATTTTTTTGGGGTGCAAATAAAATCACTCTAATTTATTAAGGACATTGACGACTGAATCGACTGCCCAAGTTCCAAGTGTAGCATCAACCGTAGGCGATCTCGGGGATTGAGTGGGCTGCGGCTAATTAATAGAGCTTTGCATGAGTTTAATAACAAGTAACATATACAATTGAATATTATTGATTTAATTAAGTATTTGTTTCAATTTTAATGACTAAATTAAGGGGGGAAAACAACAAAAGAAAGGAAACTGATATTATTTACTTTCACTTTTGATAATGCATTTGTGATAATACATTTTTTATATTGATACAAGCATGAAATGAGAGTAACTCAAGATTCGTATCAAAACATCAGTGTGGATGCACTCTGGTTCCTTTGGTAATGAAGTCTACAAACCGGAGGAATCGGAATCACCTCCGTGGTTTATAAGCTGATCTGCTCTGTATCTTGAGTACTGAAACCAAACTCTTCATACTAAAAACCAGAAGATCGCTTAAAATCAGTTTCGATTTTTGCCATAACGATCACCAAGCGCTTTTGGTAAGTCGATCGTAGATGATCACTACATGATTTTAATCACAGTAAATCTGAGTATATCTATGTATTGAAATAGTGATATATAATAATCACATTAGATGTTCATGATGGAATGCAAGTAGGACAGACAATACTACTCTGCAGTCTGCACAAGGAATGAAAACATTCACATAATATATATCTTACATACAGAGGTAAATATCATATTAAAGAGAGATAATCATATAGTTTTTTAGGCACATGAAATCGGTTGGCTTTCAAACTTTTCAGTTGAAGAAGGACAAAATAAAACATCGGACTTTTCAAATGAAGAAAAAGTATATTCATAAAACATAGAGATGAAAAGGACAAGAATGAAAAATGAGTGCAACTAAAGACTGGCAATTCTTTCGATTGGGAAGTTTATGGAAATGTTGAACCAGAGGCAGGATGAATCATCTCTACGGTTGAGTTTCTCCCTGCTTTTTTGAGCACGGAAACCAGACTCTTCACATAAACAATTAGAATCCAGCAAAAACTCTCAAGACGGACAGAATGATGAGTAAGTTCTTGGGTGTTGAGATTGTAGGAGACAATTTCCTTGGATTCAGCTTTCAAATAGAGTTCATTACCCCAAAACACCAACAGGCGCCTAATGCCGACAAGGGGTCCAATGGTAAGGTGTTTAGTCCAAGAAGAAGAAACTTCCTGAGCACCAGCAACACTAGAATTAAAATCCATTACCCACAAATCAATGAATGTCCCATTGTTCTGACAAAGACACAAAATAACAAGGGACTCATTCCAAAGATCAATTTTTATGAGTCCGTGGTAGTGTACCACGCACACTAGTATTTCCCGCTGGAGATAATCTGGCAAGGATATATTACGGAACACATCATCACCAAAATCGAAAGAAGTGATGGTAAATAACTCATTATCGCCCCAATAACACCAATAATAGACTCCATTCCAGTACACTGACGTACAAGAATCTGAATCAACATTGACTTCTATATCCAAATTGATTTCCTTCCATGAATTGGTACTCAAGGTGTATACCTTAGCTTTTCCATACTCGATGATAACAACTTTATAATCATCTGCTCGAGAATTGTAGCCAAATCCCACACATGTAGTTTCCTCAAGGCCTGGCGCAGGAAGAAACTTGATTTCCCTGAGTGCTGGATTCAGTAAAAAAATACCAGACTCCACCTCCAGCATCCGAAATTTGACAAGACAGATGATGCCGTTACATTCACCCGGCACAGCCACGTCAAAGGCCACAAAACCACGAATTTTCATATCTTTAGTAAGATATGGAATGTAATCGGAATTGTTGTTATCATCACTGGCCAATGTTAACAAATACCGTGCAGTATTTTCACTCTCTTCTTGCTCTTCTAGCGGGGAATCAATGGTCATCAGGTTACTAATTGCAAGAACCGAGAGGACAACATCTTCTTCTTCATATTCTCAAGGTGCTTGGCCACAAAAGCTGGGTTACTGAAAAGAGCATTTATGAAAGCATGCCATGACTTGTTAACACACTTGAATTGTCTCAAAGACTTGGGAGACATCCGCGACATGATTTCCTCCACCACCTCCTTCGGCAGATCACAAATTCTTGCCATTATTCCCTGCTTCTAGTAAAAACAAAAATGTTAAAAACAAAACGAAAACAAATTATAAATGCCCCTCCTTACATTAGAAAACATTCTCATCCATATACCTAATTATAAAATGACAATTTTAATATTCTTTGACACAAAAAATGACTAATTAAGATTTGAAACAATGAGATACATTCAACTAGGAGAGTGCATTGCAAAAGAATTCAAGTTTTGATTTAAGTTTAAAACTACGAGTTTCACTAAATGAAGAAATTGAAAATGTAATAGGTAATTTACCAACATAATAAGAGTTTCTATAATTTACCAACATAACAAGAGTTTCTATACACATAAATAACAAAAACAAATCAAACATGAGATTCTAAATAAACAAATCATATATTCTCAAATTATACGATTAAATTCGGGGAAAAAAATCCTCCTAATTCACAAGTTCCAAAATTCACATTACACAGACCATTATATTATCAAATTGAAAGCATTTTCTAACAAAACAACCAAATTTTTTCATAATTCTCTACTATTGTGTGAATTTTGAATATAAATTAAAAAAACGAAAAAGAAAAAAAAAAAAAAACCGTTTTTCCAGGATGAATCGAATGAATGAGGACTCACAGTGGAGGCCTTCACGGGGCGACGAACCGGCTTCAAAGGGCGAGATCCGGCGCAGGCGAGCTTCGGGGGGGCGGGGGGGGGGGGGGGGGGGGGGGGGGGGGGGTGGTTGGGTAATTGAACTCTGGTGATGGCGTGGGTTGCAGATCGGCCAAGGAGACTTCGGGGGACTTCCGGTGCGGGGGGACCGCCAACTCCGGCTCGAGTTTGGGAGGGAGTCGCGAACGCCGGCGCGAGTTTGGGGAGGGGGGGCGCGAACTCCGGTGCGAGTTTGGGAGGGGGTCGCGAACGCCGGCGCGAGTTTGGGGAGTTGTGGGGGGGGGGGGGGGGGGGGGGAGGGGGGGGGCGTGAACTCCGACGCGAGTTTGGGTTGCAGATCGACCAAAGGAAATGGAGGGGAGCGATTTTTTTTTTTTTTTTTTTTTTTTTTGCGGAATAAGAAGTGAGTGCTTTGGCTGCCGCGGTTTTTTCACTCTTAAGTTTGAAGTAAAAAAATCAAGGGTGATGATCTATTTTGGTAGAACAATGACTGATATTTCTTAGGGTACTTTAGACATTTCAAATATAAATTTATCAGAGTTTGAAAAAAGGATCTTGGGGTTATTTGTTTTGTTCAAGGTGATGTTTCTGCAATTTTGAAAAAAAAAAAGAAAAAAAAAGTAATGCTCAGTTAAAAGTGGAAATATAACAAAATGCTTTTCAAGAACTTGTCTTCCTCCTCACTTGCCAGAATACAAATGACTGGGAGAACACCTTACATCGAATTTTTTTGAACTCCCATTGTTAGTCTTCAATTCTCTATTTTCTTCTGCTGATTGATCAAACAAATCAGCCTTAACGTTTTCTTCCACTCCGTCCTCCATCCAGATTTTTTTTTTTTTTTTTTTTTGGGGGTGAACAAGTACAGATGAATGTTGCTTCTGTATACAAAATATCCGCCAATTCCACAAAAAAAATCTTTGAAATTTACCCGGAAATCAATTTAAAAAAAAAAATCAGTCCAAATTGCACAAAAATCCAATTACATTCCACGAAAATGGTCCAATCAATTAGCAAACAACCATTTTTGATCAATGCTTTGAAGGTAACTAGGTTGCTCATCGCAAGCAAGTCAAAAAATTTACCAACACGAATTTCAATGTCCACGGAATCCAACATATATCAACATATTCATACTTCGGCAAAAAAGCAACTGTGCTTAAACTGGAGATATTTAAAATTAAAAAAAAAAAAAAAAAAAAAAAAAGGAGAGAGAGAGAGTGAGCTAATTTCTCTAACACAACCATTTTTTACGTAATTCATTGATACACATTTATAGTACTAGTGATCTTATCTAACTGTAAAAAGATCGAGTTTTGTTTGGATTTGCAAGTAAACACAGTTTTAGATCATGATTTCGGTTTGTATACAATGTACCGAAACAAGTGTATTGTCATTTTTCAATGGTAGAAATGCTTGTTAAAACACATATTTACAGATTACTTATCTCCGAATTAGTAAAATTTACCTGCTGAGGAGTTATGATTATGTATTGAACCCAAATATTTTCCGCGCACTCCCACAACATCCGCATATAAACCGAAAACAATGTAAGATTAGCTTTGCAGGCGAGTAGAGCTTAAAGTGATGAGCTCAAGAACCCGAGGGATTGAAGATATACCAAGGAGAGGTAATTTGTAAAATGACTTAATTACTTTCTTAAAAGTTATCAGAAAAATTTTATTAACAAAATGATCTCGAAGAAACTAAGAACGACGTGATCGTTTCTATATTAAAATGAGTGAAGATTATTTTGCTAATTTCAACTTTTCAGATTATCATTTTAGTAAATACCTAAAATGGGTTTAAACTTCCCCTCTCCCATTTTTTTTTTTTTTTTTTCCCTTACTAAACACACACTGAGACATGGGAGCCCAGGACCGGAATTGCCGGTTTCCATTTTTCTCTAATAATTTTTGCCCCTTAATACCCTTGCAAAGCCTCAACCATTGGATCACTTTTTTCAATTTAAAAAAAAAATTCCATTTTCTTTTAATAGTTACTTGTTTTGTTACATTGGCATTGAATCAACGCCCTTACAAGTCCAGCATTAATGCTCATGCTGATTTTTTAAAAGAAGACCTCACGTGACAGAGTGAATGTCCACGTGATCTTAAAATTTTGGATAAGTTGTTTGCAATTTATACAAGTCCAAATAATCACCAAAAAAAAAGTTTTCATATCTTGTAGTTAGTCCAAACATCCACATCTTATTTATTGAGTGATATGAAAAATGAAAATGGCTATAATTTTAAGGGGAATTTAAAAAAACAAATTTTGTTTGGCTAAAATACAGTAAAACCTCAATAAATGATAAAAATTAATTTTATTTATTTAATTTAACAAAAAATTAATCATGTACACCTTTGACACTGTTTTTTTTTTTCTTTTTGTTTTTTTTTTTTTTTTTTTTTTTTGCTTTTTCCTTTTTCTTTTGTTCTGTTCTGTTTTGTTTTGTTTTTTTTTATTTTAAGTTAGAAGACGAAGTTAGGATTAGATTTGGAGAAGATAAAATTTTAGTTTTGTCATTCAATTTCTTTTCTTCTTGTTTTTAGAATTACTTTTTTTTCCCCCAAAAATAACCTCAAAAGAAAAATAACTTTAAAGTCATTGTCATGTGTCTGGCATGTACTAAAGCGAGAAGATATCTTGTTTTACCAAGTGGATATAAAGATTCAATTTTAAACAATATTAGGAGCATCAGTGAGATTAAACATTACTCATTAATACAGGATAGTGTAATGTTTAATATTAATAATATTGAAAAAGCTTTTTTTTTTTTTTTTTTTTTTTTTTGTGTTTGTCTTTCGTAGCCACATTAGGTGATGACAGCTCTCGAGTGGATACGCTTATTGATGAGAAACTTAAAAAAGAAGAAGAAGAAAAACTCAAGTGAGACACACAACATGCTTGCAAAAATAGTTCACTTGTAAAAATCACATGAAAATAATAATAATAATAAAAATAATTATAGGTGGTGCAACAGCATAACGACGCCGAATAACACTACTCATTGAAGACATAAACAAACAAAAAAAACAAAAAAAAGAATAATAATGATGATGATGATGACAACGGCGCTTCAAAAGCTTTGAACGCCTAAGCATGAATGATGAGAACTTTGAACTTGACAAATGTTTGCAACGAAGAAGAAAAAGTCGACACTAGAGATCCATTAAAACATGAACATAAAGAGATTCATTGTTTATAAAGGCGCTTCTGTTTTCGTTTTCAGAGAGATAGATTCATTGTATATGAACGCGATTTTTTTTTTTTTTATTTTTTTTTTACAATTACTTGTTTTGTTACATTGGCATTTAATCAACGCCCCAACCTCCAAGTCTGGCATTAACGCTCAAGTTGATTTTTTAAGACCTCACGTGACAGAGTGAATGTCTACGTGATGTTAAAATTTTGGACAAGGAGTCTGCACTCATCTCCAAATATGTAATCACCAAGAAAAAAAATTTTTTTGTAGGAATACCAATTCTAATTCTAATTTTTGAATATGAATTAATGTGACATATGAGTTATCGTTTTTTTTATTATTAATAAGTATTTAAAGTATTAATACATTAATTGATTTCATCTACTAATGAAAATATGATACGTAAGTTGATATTTAAAAAGTTAGTATTAGAGTTTGTGTGAAAAAAATTTACACAAATTTCACATCTTGTTGAAAGTCCAAACATCCACATCTTATTTATTGTGTGATATGAAAAATGAAATAGCTATTATTCTTAAGGGGAATTTTAAAAAAATTAGCCTAAAATATATTCACTTCTCTCCTTAAAGGAAAAAAAAATCAGTTTTTTTGTAAGTGACTTACTTATTAGTAGTATAATTTGATAAATCTATAATTGACTCTTTTTTTGAAATTGGGAACGGGAGATTCAAATACTATACATTTTAATAAAAATCAGGTGCAGAATTATCTTTAAATTGTGTCCACAGTCACAAATCCATAATTGACTTAAAGATCATTTTTACGGGGCTAAGCATTGAACCATGAAACTTTGAACTTGACAAAACCTCCAATGAAGAAGAAACAAGAAACAAGCTTGAAGCCAAAATTCAAATATAAGCATGAAAATGAATGCAACTCAAGCCTAGAATTAAAACAACAGTTCTTCTAGTAATGAAGCATGTGAAGAGGAAGAATCATCCCCACGCTTAAGCCTCTCTCCTCTCTCTTTTAATTACGTACAGAAATCAAACTCTTCACATAACAAAATAGAGGAAATTTTGCATACGGTCTTTTCACTTCTCCGTGATAATCATCGAGTTTTTTGGTAGAAAGATTGTAGGAGACGATTTCATGACATGCGGTTTCCATTATGAGCTGATCTTCATTCCAAAATGCTATTGGGCGGAAAATGCCCACCAGGGGTTCGATGGTTAGGTGCTTAGTCCAAGCATACGAGCCTTTAACACCACCCGAGTTTGAATCCTTAACCCTTATATTTCAATGACCATCGGTTCCTCTCGAGTATAGTAAAACAAAACAACAGATTCGTTTCAAATCCCAATTTGCATCCACACTGAAACTTGTGTTTATATAAGTTTCATTTTTTTTTTTTTTTTTTGTTTCGTTTATTTAAATAAGGACATTGAACTCTGAATCGACGGCCTAACTTTCAAGTGCAGCAGCATTTGACTAGAGTCTAGGAGCCACCTCGGAGACAGAGTGGGGTGAATAACTGATATATACAATTTATTATTATTGACTTAAATTCTTAGGTATTTGTTTCAGTTTTATTGACTTTTTTTTTTTTTTTTTGAGAGATAATTTTATTGACTATTTTAACAAAGAAAAAAATACAAAAGTAGGGAAATTAATTTTATTACTTAATTTAACCAAAAATTTATAAATAAAAAAAAAGAAAAGAAAAGAAAACGAAAGAAACGAAAAGCAATAATGTTCACCTTTTGATTATGAATTTTGATTTTGATTTGTTTTTTATTTTTAATTTTTCTCTCTCTCTCTCTTTTTATTTTTCTTTTTGAGTTGTAAGACCATCTTCAAGCATTTATTTATGTTACTGTACTTATTATAAAAGAACGTAAAAAATAGTATTATTCTATTTTGTACTCCGATGTGTAAGCATTGTTTTTAATGTTATAACAATTTTGTTGTTGTTATATCGTAAAGGTTAATTTTTGATTTTAAATATTTTAAAAATAAAAATACTATTATGATTATACAAAAAGTGAACATATCAATCAATAGTAATCAAATGTCCATTTGACTATCTTTTATGATAAATTTTTCACCAAATTTGATAACGATAAATTTGATATTAAAAATAGTACTCTATTAAAGAGTATTTTTTTTTTAACCTAAATGTCAAAATTAACCGTTAACATATCAATTTAGGATTACATTCAAGATATTTTAAGAAAGAAGACAGGTTAGGATTAGAATTTTGAGAAGATGGTTTCAGTTTCGTTGTTCTTTTATTTTTATTTTTTTTTTCCTTCTTGTTTTTTAGAGTTACTTTATGTTTTTAAGAGTTACAGCAAGTCAACTTTATTATTCGAGATGAAAACTTATTAAGCAAAAGTCAAAGTACATTGTATTAATTAGTATATATGTTTTTCGTCAACTATCAATTTGTTATAATTGTTTCATTTATATTTTATATTATATGATAAAACAACGATATCTGTCTACATGTAAATCTCTTGGGAAAATAGCATCCCAATGGACAACTGTCAACTGTTTTTGCCGACTTGTTAATTTAGCCAAAATAAATGAATAAATACATAAGCAAACAAATGTGTATATTTATCCATTCAATCTCTTGGGAAACTGGGTGGCATCAAATAAAAATACTTTTTTTCTTGGCATCCTAGCTCTTCTATTGATGTTTCCTCCGTCTTATATTGTTTAGCTTCTTAGTACTTGTGAATGTCAATTAGTATTTCTTTTAATAAAAAAAAAAAATTTAAAACAGAAAGAAAAGGCCCCAAACTGAGAACTAAAGACTATGGTAAGAAATAATTTCCATAATTTCAAGGATCGTTCAAGTCAGAAGAAAATAATAAACTATATGCTAATCTATCACCATTCAATACAATCCTCACAGTATCCATTTTTTTTTTATTGCTTTTTTTTTTTCCAGAAAAAAAAAAGTTTTTTTTATCACTATCACTAATCATAACTAATCTTACAATTATTTACAATCATAGTTAATATTCATTATTATTAGATGAAATAAGTTATGATATTTAAATCATTGCTCTTAAAAAATAACAAATAAAAATAAAAATAGAAACACCCTGCTATCAGACTCGAAAGGCACAAGAGTTGGTGGTATGCAAAGGGCGCTACCAAAGCTTAGAACGCCCAATCATGAAACTTAGCATATGTTTGGTTCACAAGTTCAAACTCAAGTTTTCAAGCTCAAGTTTTATCTTTTTCCTAAAAGTTTTTGTCTTTTTCCTAAAAAGTTTTTTGTCTTTTCTGAAAAATCAACAAAATTTACTATTTAAACTTCAAAAACTCAACTCAAACTCACGAATCAAACGACCCCTTAGAATTTGACAAACTTTTTTCCATTGACTGCATAAGCATGAAAATAGATATAACTCAAGAAGAGCATAAATCATACGTTGTGTACTACGGCTCGCCTGTAATTTTAGGTACGAAGCTTGTGAATAGGATGGATAATCTCTACGGCCGAGCTTCTCTCCCCTCTCTCTTCAGTCTTCACGTAGAAAACAAGACGATAGCTTTTATGCCATTTCTAAGAGATAGAACGATCACCAAGTTCTTCGGTAGAAAGGTCGTAGGTGATGAGAAATGAGGCCGTTTCGTGATTCCTTTTGACCTCCTTTACTAGACTTTCCCTTTTCTAGTTTAGGAAAGTTTCTTTCTTTTGTGTCTTGCTGATTTTGGGGCATTTATCAACTTATTAAAGGCGTGATCTACCGAATAAAAAAGTTTGAATATCTTCTGATTGATCATGTTCTTTTTTCATTAAAACTTATTTAACGAAAGTCGTAGTACATCGTATTAGTTATTATATATGTTTCTCGTCAATTATTTAATTTATTATAACCGTCCGATCCATATTATATGATTGAAACAACGATATCTGCCAACGTGTAAATCTCTACGGTATACATTGAAGTATATTTTGATGAATCCCCTCCTGCATATGTGTAATGATAGCATTGCCATCCTTTTACTTTTCCTTGGCGAGCAACCCTTAGGGGAAACAGTTTTTATTCTTTTTAATTGTCTTTTTCTTTTTTGCATATATTTGTACTCATGCATATTTTGGTGTGAGGAATAGCAGTAAATATAAATATCAGCCCAAGGGACAAATGTCATCAATTTTTGCCGATTTGTAACTTAGCCAAAAATAAATAAATTAATTAATTAAACAAACATATTATGATGTGTATATTTATCGATTTATCTCTTGGGAAACTAGGTGGCATCAAATAAAAATACTTTTTTCTTGGCATCCTAGCTCTTTTATTGATGTTTCCTCCGTTTTATATTGTATAGTTTTCTTATGAATGTCAATTAATGTTTCTATTAAGATCTTCTCAACGAAAAAAAATCAAAAAAGGAAAGAAAAGGCGCGAACAGAGAACTAAAAACTATGCTAAGAAATAATTTCCCATAATTTTAAGGATTGCTCAAGTTAAAAAAAAAAAGATATGTTAATCTATCACCATTTAATGCAGTCATCACATAATCCATATTTTTTCAATGCTTTTCAGAAAAATTTCTTTTATCGCTCGCTAATCACTACTAATCTTACAATCAGTTAGAAATTAACATATAAACATTGTAACCCTGTGTCATATTTAGCGGAGCCCAAAGTTATATAAATCATTGCTCAAAAAAAAAAAAAAAAAAAAAAAAGAAACCTGCTATCAGACTGAGAGTAAGACACAAGAGTAGTTTGTCAGCATTGATGTTAATGGTATCCAAAAGGCGCTACCAAAGCTTAGAACACCTAAACATGAAACTTTGAACTTGACAAACTTTTCTATATACTGCATGAGCATGAAAATAGATATAACTAAAGACTAGCATAAACAATATGTTGCGTACTACGGCTCACCGGTAATTTTAGGTACGAAGCTTGTGAACAGGATGGATCATCTCTATGGCCGAGCTTCTCTCCCCTCTCTCTTCAGTAATGAAACCAAACTCTTCACGTAGAAAACAAGACGATAGCTTTTATACCATTTCAAAGAGATGGAACGATCACCAAATTCTTCGGCAGAAACGTCGTAGGAGATTATTTCACCACCTTCGGTTTCCATGAAGAGCTGATCTTTACCCCAAATTGCTAGTGGTCGTGCAATGCCCACCAGGGGTCCAATAGTTAGGTACTTAGTCCAAGAATCAGAAAGTTCGTCATCACTATCACCGTCGGAGTAGGAGTCCATTACCCACATTTCAATGACCTTTGGAGCCTCGCCAGCGTAGTAAAACAAAACAAGCGATTCATTCCAAACCCCAATTCTTGTCCAGTTTGCAAGTTCGTCCCAGTCTTTTGCTTCACCGTCATCATTGTCTGGAACCGGTATGTTACAGAATACCTCATCACCGAAATCAAAAGAAGTAATCGTCAATTCGTTGTTCCAATAATACCAATAACAAACTCCGTTAGAGTACACTACTTGGTAATCAACAACAAAGTCGAGAATTCTCTCGTCCAACTGAATTTCTTTCCAGGAATTGGTACTCAGGCTGTATACCTGAGCCGTACACAGACCATCAAAAGAGTGCATATGAGACAAAATGGCAACCACTTTATAATCGTTGGCTTCGGAATCATAGCCAAATCCCACACCCCATACTTCATAGTCATCAGCAAGGCGTAACGAATACGGAACCATCTTGATTTCCTTGAGTGCAGGATTCACCAAAACAACATTGTCTGCTTGCCAAATTGTAGAGAGACAGATTATGCCATTACAATGACACACCTCTATCTTGTCGATATGAGTACGGTCTATTAAAAACTGTAGATCTTCGATGCCAGAAGGAATGTAGTCTTGATCATCGCGATCATCATTGGCCAATGTGAGAAAATAAGTTCCGTCTTCTACACTCCCGCCTCCCCCTTCAGGGTAATCGCGGGTCATGAGGTTCCGAAAATGCAGTACCGGAGAAGAAAACGTCTTGTTCTCCATGTAACGAAGATGCTTCGCCACAAACACCGGATCGTTGATGAGACCATTGATGAAAACATACCATGATTTACTAACGCACTTGAATTGTCCCAACGACTCAGGAGTCAACAATAACATAATTTCCTCCAACACCTCCTCCGACAGATCACAAAGTCTCGCCATTTCCTATTCTAATTAAGAAAAAAAAATTCCTATTGAGCGAATAAATAAAGGAAATTCATTTATACACACACACACACACACATTAAAAAAAAAAAAAAAAAAAAAAAACTAATAACGGATATTTATGAAAAGGGAACAAAACCCACCAACATTTCAGCTACCACAAAAAAAAAAAAAGAAAAAAAAGATTGGAGCTAAACAAGCAATGATTTATGATGCAAAAAACTTGGGAGAAGAGATTAAATCCAATGAACAATTTCAAAAGTCTAACCCTAAAAGAGTAGATAAATTTACCATTTTCTCCAAATAATAGCTAAAATCGCAACTACAGTGGAGATTTAGGAACTAATTATATTGAATTACTACTGTAAATAAAATCGCAAGCAAGTTGAGGAATTCGAAAATTTGGAAAAAAAAAAAAAAAGTTCGAAGAAATTACCGTATTTTAGGAAAACAGTCAAACACCGTGAGTTTCGGAAACTCTGTAGCTAGGGATTGGAGTGGCGATTAGATGGTTTCTCTGTGGGACACCACATTGAAATGGAAATGGAGTTTTCACTTTCGTCCGTGAGTGAATGAAACCTGGGGTGTTTGGAGGCCAACCAGACATGAGAGAGAACTTATGATAACTTTGTTCGCAAGAACGACAGAACAACAAACGACACGTCCTTTTCTGCTTTGACCGTCTGTCGTTTTAACGGGCTTCATGAACAAGAACTACTAACTTGAGCGAGCCCGCAGACGGAGGACACGTGGCCTGCCTTTTCTGGTTGAGTTTAATGAATTAGAATTAGGGGTTACTTGGAACTCCGTTTAGAGGTTGATGATTTTCAAAAGCTCTTATCCTCTTACTCGAATTAGCTATACGATCGTTTTCAGGTTTTCAGTCTTACAGGCAAGAACTCATTTTTCTAGATATAACAAAAGACGGGTTCTTCATATTAGTTTCTCTCAGTCGGCTATCCGAGATCTACCATGTCATTATCAAATCAATACTTCAATAGTCGAAACTGAAGCGAGGTCTGAGGGGAGGCAACGGGAATCGAACCCAGATAGATTAAGGGGAGAAACTAACAAAGGCACTCAGCATTACCGACTCATTCACCCTTGTGGGTGTATTAGCTATAACATATTAATATCTTTTTATTTTCCCTCCTATATTTTTATAGGACTCAAATTTTAAGAGTTCATCACTTTTTAATTTTCATGTCAAAATGAGACCTTTTTATATATATATATATATATATACTAAACGCTCAAAATGACAAGGAGAACATAATAAGATTCATATTGCCCCATCAAAATTTAAACAAATTTTAAGTTTTTACACTATTTAAATATTATAATTAAATTTTCACATCTCAACTAAATACATTTTAAAATATTTAAGGGTCCGTTTGAAAAAGTACCTGAGTGGAACAGTCGGGATGGAAAATATTTGACTAAAAAAACTGTTACATAAACATTTGAATGCCATTTGAATAGGTGTTTGGATGTTAACATTCTAATAGAACATTTGAAAAAAAAAAAGTCAGGAAAATAACTTAAGAAATAATTTTTAATTAAAATACTGTAAGATATATATATATATATATATATATATATATCTATCAGAATATGCTTAAATATTGGGGAGAAGTTTTTACCATTTGAGAACAAAAACTCCATTTAAATGGAATGACCCAAATGTTGACAAATGACTGTGCCAAACGAAAATATTCCAAAAGTCAAACCCCAAACTATTATTCAAACGACCTGATCTTAGTCTAAGTTGTGTCTATCCCTCTACATTTTAGGAGTACTCTCATCTTGTGCTTTAAAATTTTAAAAATCTCACTTAAAAATAGATACAAAAGATCACTTAGACTATTCTTCTCTTCCTCTTTTCTTTCTGTATATTTTTAGCATAATTACACCCAAAAAAAAAAAAGACGGAGAAACATTTTTTCTCAATGAAAAGAAGATCAATGGTGTACTCGCGCCTATTGTCTATTTATTTGAGTGAAAACAAGAAATATAAAAGTGAAAGGACAAGAAATAATTGCAACATTTTGACTTAAACCAACATGAATGCACAGTGATCCAAATATAAATTTGTAATATTTCCATCAAATACAATTACATGAGATCTTTTAATTTCTCTTAAATTGGCCAGATTTTTTTTAGCAAAGTTTGTAACATAGGTAATTTTGTAATAATTTAACAAGTTTCAAGATAAATTAATTAAAAGTTTAAGAAATAAACTTTCAAAGAATGAAAATTTTAGGAAACAAAAGTGCCCTAATCTTTTCTTAATAGGAAAGGACATGTTGTTTCTAAACTTGGGAATCAAGATAGTTATCAACTAAACCCAAACATATGTCGTTTCACATTTAAACGACAATAACCTTTCAACCAAAAGAATATGGAGTGAAGGGATCCAAATTCTACGTAAAGTTAAGAGTGGATTTTTACAAGGCTAAGTCCATCACCACACAAGAAACCTCTTTCTTTTTTTCTTTTTTCTTTTTTAGTGCACAAGAAACCTATTTAACACTTAAAAAAAAAAAAAAACTGTTTAACATAAACGAGATATCAATTTTAGGTTTATTTATTTATTTTTTTAAATGAAAATGAGTCATTTTTTCTTTCACAAAAAGGACATTTCGTGAATGGTACAAACGACAATAAACTTTAATAACACAGAGGACCTAATTTTACTTATCAACCATTCGGGGAAGCTGTTTTTCATTATTCCTTTTTTGTTAAATAAAAAAAAAAATTGCATCTCATTCTATTCTATGTATCTATCTGTGCACTTTCTCTTTCGTCCAAATGATTCGGATGCAAATTCTATGTAGAGTTAAGAGTGGATTTGTTACAAGGCCAAATCTACAGCGACACAAGAAACCTACTTAACACTTCTTTTAAAAAAAAAAAAAAAAAAAAAAAAACACTCTTTAACATAAACGAGATATCAATTTTGGTTTTTTTAATTTATCTTTTTAAATGAAAATGAGTCATTTTTTATTTCCGAAAAAGGACATTTCGTGAATAGTATAAACGACAATAAACTTTGACAACACAGAGGACATAATTTTCCTTATCAACCACTCAGGGAAGCTGTTTTTCATTATTCTTTTTTTGTTAAATAAAAAAAATTTGCTTGTCTTTCTATTCTATGTATCTATCTTTGCACTTTCCCTTTCGTCCAAAATGATCAGTTTTGAAAGATATACTTTTTTGTCCTTTGGAAAAATTTTTTTTTTTTTTCATATTAGTCATTTTTTTTCTCATTGGTCTTTTTTTTCATTTTAATTTTTTTATATTTTTTGCTCCTTTTCCTTGCCTCCTTTTTTTTTTTTTTTTTTTTAATCTTTTGCTGATTTTTTTTATAAATTTTTTGGTCTATTTTTAAAATTATTCTTTCAATTTTTCTCTATTCAAAATAAGTAACACATCCGATGGAATTGGATATATATATATATATATATATATATATATATTCGAGGTGAGGGTGGCCGAAAATAACGGAGTGATGCCCTGTCAAAATAAAATGGCGGTGACACTGACCACTCTTCGAAATTTTGAAAAACTTATTACGTTTAAATGAAATCATTTTCCAGTGCCGACCCCTCTTTTTCTCTCACTCTTTTAGCTTGGCAACGGTCATTTAGACAAATATTTTCAACATTAGTATTATCCTAAACGACAAATGTCGTCAGTTTTTTTGACGATTTGCAATTTTCTTTCTCAATTTTTACGTAGCGGCGCGTAACGCCAAATACTTTTATAGCGCTTATACTATTGGTGGGAAAGAGTGGAAGAAAAGAGAGTAATTACGGAAGCAGTAAAAGAATTTTGGATTCATAATTTTTGGTAAGAAAGAAAATAGAAGAGAATGGTAAGAAACAAATTTTTTTTTTTTTATCTTCAAAATACGGAAGGGTTAAAAGAGAGATTCCATACAAATATAATAAAATAAAGATCTTTTCGTTCCTCTTTGATTTTCTTAATTATATACATTATTTAATAAATTATGGAACATAATTAATGACACATGCATAGATAGTATGCAATTGACAATGGTTTTATTAATAGTAGTTTAGTTCAGAATTTCACACTTATAAGTTTGATTGTCTTAGTTTTTCCTTTATAAATAAGGAATGATATCTTTATTATTTATATGACTTATTATTAGAGAGGCCAGATCTCAGAACATGCAAGCTCTTTGCCCTTATCCAGTTGACCGGTCATGCATGTCCGATTGGCCAGACAAAGGCATGTTGCAATGTATCAGCTTTGGACTTGTTCGGTCAATTGGATAGGAAAAATATATGAATTTTTTGTAATAAGTGTTAATTATGGGGTTTTTCTTTAATTAATTTCTCCATATCATCAACCCAATTTTGGGGGTCATGACACTAAAAGAAAAAAAACATAAAGAGTTTGAGTGGGTACGATTTTCTCTTGTAAATTTTTTAATCTTGATAAAAACATAGTATATTACAGATCATTTAAAACACTGTAGTTTTAAGACTCAGAAATTGGAAAGCAGCTTCTAGATAATCTTTAGAAATAAGTCCTTTTATCTCATCAAAGCAAATCGGTGCCAGTAAGTTCAACAAACAAACGTTATGACTTTATTGTGCCCTTTCCTACCACAATAAATAAAAAAATAAAAAAAATAAAAAAAACAACTGTAATTGTCTCTTGGCCAACTAGGTGACATCATCAACAAAATAAATTACTTTTTATTCATATATACACCTCACTTTCCCGTCTGTATCACCCACAAGTTATCTTATTCCTATTTTTTTAAATTATTTTATTCATTGTTGTTATCTTAATTATTTTAATATCAATTAAGATTTCTATAACAACACAATCAAACGACCCTTCATTTTATTTATTTATTTATTTATTTATATTTATTTTTCTCGTTAGGCAAGCAAAGCAAGTGTTCATTTAATTATATTCCAAGGGTCATAATGATTACAACAGGATCTTCTAAAGAAAAAAAGAAGAAGAGTAAAATAACTTATTAAAAAAAAAAGTAAAATGAAGAAAAAACTACACATGCAGATAACCAAAAAATAGTGCCAAACTATCAAAATCTTTTAAGGTTTGCACAAGTCAAAACAGAATAAAAAACAATAAAAAATTAAGAATTATTTTTTAAAGGTGAAGAAAAGATAATAGAAAGGAGCTTCAATCATTGATGCACTTATTCAACTTTCGAACTATATATAGTAAGTGAGCAACTGTGCAGTTTAATCAATTAATAAAAGAGAACCCCATCAGTTTCTCAGTGTCGTTTTGTTGGTTTTCCTATTTGGCCGTTTGCATCTGGCGATTATGTTGAAACCAGAGATGAGAAGATGCCAACAAAACGACACTCAAGTAAGTCCAACTTAGGCCAACTACTCCTACTACTACTGCTACTACTATTTGCCTCTTCTCTTGGGCACGGAAACTTCATGAACCGAGTTTTTTTTTTTTTTTTTTTTTTTTTTTCTTTTTTAATGGTAGGTCCAGTGTGTCCATGAAAAAAAATTGAAAATGAAAATAAAAGGAAATGATCTGTGTTTGGAAAAAGTTGCTCCATGTTTTGTCCTAATCCCAAAGCTGGCATGTTCAAAAGTTTTAAGACTTTTTTTTTTTTTTTTTTTTTGGATTCACATGTTTAGCTCACCTTGAAAAGAGTGCCTGTCTCCTTCTTCTTCTTCTTCCTTTTGATAATGCAGCTGATGTTTCTGGTGATGGGATTTGTTTTGTTTTGGTGTGGAACAGCCTTTGATTGAGGAATTCTGAGATGGGTTTGTTTTGAATTTGGTTGTGGGGTTTGAGATATTATTGTATTGGCTTTTGGATTTTTTTTTTTTTTTTTTTTTTTTTTTGAGTATGAAACAGAAGAAGGGTATTGTGGAGGACGACGATAAAAAGGGTAGTGGTGGTGGTGGTTTTGATGTGGAAGGGAAGGTGGTTGTGGTGGCTGTTAGAGCTTCAAGGGAGATTTCAAAGGCGGCTCTTGTGTGGGCTTTGACTCATGTTGTTCAGCCTGGTGATTGCATCAAGCTCTTGGTGGTCATTCCTTCTCACTCCTTGTGTAATAATCCTAGTCTTTCTTCTCTCTATCTTTTCAATTACAAAATTTTGTTTATCCGCTAAGTTACTGAGCTGGTATTATGTTTATGCGTTGATTGGGCCCCATTGCCCATTGAGCTAGCTTTCGGGGAACAGTTCTATCCAAGCCCATTTGTTTTCTGTATTGGTTTATGAATTTTGAGTTTCACGGCTAAGCTGGGATAGTGAGTGATATGATATGTTTAGCGACAATGAATGCTAGAGATCTGTTTTAATGAATTTTCTTCGATTGCAAGAATCCCGACATTTTAACAGATAATCGAGTTGTAATCTTTCAACCTGTTGATGTTGGATGGAAATGTTGTGTGGTTTTAGGTAAGAGGATGTGGGATTTCTCAAGATTCATAAGTGAATGCACCAATAGGCACAAATCCTTCTCGGGAAAGGGTCCGGATGAGAAGCATGATATCGAAGATTCATGTTCTAAGATGGTGGTTCAACTCCATGATGTTTATGATCCAGAGAAGGCAAGTGTGACTACTAGTTTTAACTGTTTGATTCTTATGTTGTTTCAGTTTATCTAGTACATTATGTTTGCCAACTTTCGGTTATTCTCTGCAGGTAAAGATCAGGATAAAAATCGTCTCCGGTTCCCCATCTGGTGTAGTTGCTGCTGAAGCCAAGAGAATACATTCAACCTGGGTCATATTGGATAAGTAATATACCTATATATATACATGTATATATATATCATTGATCTGTTTTTGCAAGCATGACTATTATGGCAATATAAGCATCTTCCATTTACTTAAACGGGCTTCCTTTATTACTCTTTTTCATGTCTTTGTTTTGTGAAACTGTGAGCAGACAATTGAGATGTGAGAAGAAATACTGTCTGGAAGAGCTACAATGCAACATTGTGGTTATGAAGCAAGACGAGCCAGAGATCCTTCGTCTGAATCTCATCAATTCTTCAAAAATGGAACTTGAAACGAGCTACTGTTTTTCACCTGGATTAGAAGCTTCTCCAAAGCACTTGAAAGACAAGATTGAAGAGTCCAATGTGATTAGAGGGCCAGCTGTGACACCTGCAAGTAGTTCAGATGAAGAGTCACCTCTAACTAGAACTGATGTCGGAACAACATCGATGTCAAGCTCATCGGAGCCTGGTGCTTCGCCTTTTGTGCCCTCTGGAGTCCGTGGAAGCCAAAAGAAGGATTGTCCATTAATTCCTGAAGAGAGAAAAAGCTTGATTGAATCTGACTCTGAGATGACAAACAGCGAAAAACCGAGTTCTTATTACACAACCTCGTATTACAATCCATGGATGGCAGATTTTATGAGTCCTAGTGGTGATTTCTCAAAAGCAGAAGGCTCAGAGAGATCCTATGACAAGTCCCTGATGTCCTCATATGGTGCTTTGCTGGAGAACTTGTCCAAACTAGACCGAGAACCTGATATCAGAATGCTGAATTACAGGCTCGATTTGAACTTGAGCAGAAGTGTGAGGGAAGCAATTTCGTTGTGCAGCAATGCCCCTCTCGGTCCTCCTCCATTATGTTCGATATGTCAGCATAAGGCACCCGTGTTTGGTAATCCTCCTAGTTGGTTCACTTATGGCGAGCTAGAACTCGCCACAAGTGGATTTTCGCGAGCAAATTTCTTGGCCGAAGGTGGATTTGGTTCTGTATACAAAGGCGTATTACCAGATGGACAGGTTGTTGCAGTTAAGCAGCATAAGCTAGCTAGTTCTCAAGGTGATGTAGAGTTTTGCTCAGAAGTTGAGGTCTTGAGCTGTGCGCAACATCGCAACGTCGTGATGCTCATCGGTCTTTGCGTGGATGATGGACGGAGGTTGCTAGTTTATGAATATATTTGCAATGGCTCCTTGGATTCTCATCTTTATGGTAAATCCTCTTTCTCCTTATTTCTGCCATGTACTGCAGCTACGGACATACTCTGCATAGAAAACTTCGGCATATCAACTTTTGTTGAATCTTGAACACTTGTATTGTCGAAAGGTTCTGCTTCGTGCTTTAGATGGCAAGACCTATATTTGCATAATGTCTGACCAAGTTAGGCGCGATGTTCAAAATTTTCAGGACATGATCTAGAACCCTTGGAATGGCCTGCAAGAAAAAAGATTGCTGTCGGAGCAGCCAGAGGATTGAGGTACCTTCATGAAGAGTGCAGAGTAGGTTGCATTATTCACCGTGACATGAGGCCGAACAACATCCTTCTCACCCATGATTTTGAACCATTAGTACGTGCTCTTTTCAACATCTTTCTCCACCAGCTCATTGATTGCTTATTAACATGTCTCAACGCTCTAATGACATCGATTTTCGGGGTTTCAGGTTGGAGATTTTGGGCTGGCGAGGTGGCAGCCGGATGGAGGCAAAGAGGTTGAAACAAGGGTGATCGGAACATTTGGGTAAAAGCATAACTTAGAAAGAAAAAAAAAAAAAAAAAAATCTTTCTTACCTATTTAGTCTGCGCTTTAAATCACTAATCAATCAAAGACATGGCTCTAATCAGGTACTTAGCTCCGGAGTATGCTCAAAGTGGGCAAATCACAGAAAAAGCTGATGTTTATTCGTTCGGAGTAGTACTGGTGGAGATTGTCACAGGAAGGAAAGCCGTGGACATAAACCGGCCGAAAGGCCAACAATGCCTAACAGAATGGGTAAGAATCAAACAGTTTCGAAGATTTGTACATTTAACATTCTACACTGACAGAATATGAAATATAGATGTCCTAACCATAGAACACTAGCAAAGGGATAGCGAAATTGTCACACCCTCGTTGAACTAAAGTTTTATAAACTCTAATGCGGCGCAGGCGAGGCCTTTGCTAGAAACACTTTCCGTCGAAGAACTAGTGGACCCGCGGCTAAGGAACCAATACTCGAAGCAAGAGGTCAGTGATGTGCTGCAATGTGCTTCCTTGTGCATTAGAAGGGATCCTTATTCCAGGCCCCGCATGTCTCAGGTATGAAACTTTACATTCACAAGTTGAAAACACGAATTCGTTCATATCAATGAGAAACATCATGATCTTCGCACTCTTCAGGTGCTTCATATTTTGGAAGGCGACATGGCCGTCAGTTCCTTGATCAACAGTGAGTAAATTAGCAATAAAAGCACTAAATAATGCAACCAAAAAAAAAAAAAACAAAAGAAAAGAAATCATTTTCTTAAGAAGGCTAATGAAAAAAGGGCAGCTCAAAAGGAGAAATTTGTGAAAAATAGGCCATTTTCTTAAAGCATCCTATAAAGGAAATGACCTCTTGCCTTCCCATAAAGACACAAGCATGTTTGTATGAATTTTGGTATCTTCTGAGAGGAATTTAACTGTAAATAAATTTGACTTTTGTCTTGAATTTATTTGTATGTAAAAGTCGGAGCCATTTTAGTCATTGTAGCTATCATCAATGTTGCAATGTAATAATGCTCCTGCAATTTTGTGATACAGAACATACTATCATACACTTTTGTATTCATTCGAGATTTGAGATAAATGCATAGTTTTTGTGCATTATGTTTTTTAAAGTGTATTTTTCTCTCTTGAGGTGAATTCTTTGAATAAAGGGAGATTTTAGAAGAAGAGCCCTTCATGCATCATCTCTAGAATCCAAATTATATAGCACTTTTAAAATGGACATAACAGTATAATATGTACCGTCTAATTTAAACATTATAGAGACATCAAACCCGACTTGTTTTATAAAATGATGGAGGCTTGGTCCACTGTTCATGTGATAGGGTGATTCATAGAATTGCACTTTCAAAAAAAGCACATCTCTATATATTGCTCTAATCATAGTAGTTTCAGTTTTCTTGATCTCCAATTAGATAGGTATGAAAGGTTAAGAAAAAAAAAAAATTCCAGTCAAGCATTAATAAATTAGCCGCAATTACCAAAAAAATAAGAAGAAAAAAAAGATTTAGAGTTAAATAGCCTTTTTCAAGAAGTTTTTTAACCAATAATTCAAGTTTTTAAAATTTAGTTAAAAATTCATTTTTTCCGAAATGGTCAATCAATTTTTTAAATGGTCAATCAATTATTGAATTCATAAGTTTGTTAATTGATCTGTAGTCCATCACTAATTGACCGATTGATCAAATCTAGAAAAAAAAAAAAGGCAAATGATCATTTTACTAAATAAAAATAAATTGGGTCATTTATTAGAATAGGTGATAAAAATAGATCATCCAATCATTAAGGGGAAGGAGCTAAGTGGACTCAACTAAGTTACAACTTCCAATATGTTAAATGGAAGAGAATCGGTGGGCACTTATTAGTCACTCAAGGTCCTCATTTCTCGCCAATGTGGGACTCACTAAATGGTTACTTTTTTTTTTTTTTTTTTTGGGTACACAATATAAAAAACACCAACAAACTCATGAGTAGATTGATCACAATAATCTTAAGAGGTTGCCTTCATGAGAAAAAACCAAATGAACTTATAAGTAGACCCCACATAAAAGAAAAAGTAATTAGGGTGGATGGTCTATGTTTATCACCTTATCTAATAGATAGCCCAAATTTTTTTTATTTAGTTAAACAGCCTAATATATGTTTTGCTTAATTAATTTTTGTTTTTCCCAAACACCTCTCCCCCTTCTCTCTTTCTCCTCTCCTTGCGACTAAGATCCACCATTGGAGGCGGCGTAGCTCGCCAACCAGATCTGCAGCTCAACGGCGTTTGGGAGGAGATCACAGCAGTAGGAGGCGACTGCGTCGCCAGGCGGCCATCAAAGAAACCACTGCAACTCTGCAAGTAGGTCGTAGATTCGGTGCCGACGAAAACAAGACCGAACAATCTTGATTTTACGGCGATTTTCGTCCTGATTGCGGTAACGGTTTTTATGACGTTCTAGAAATTTATAAACTTGATTCTAAGAATTATTATCATGGATTTCCTTCATTAATATACTTCTAATGAATTATTTTGATGAAGATCAAATTCAAGATCATGAATGATTTTATACGTATCATCAGTATGATGATGTCGATGATCTAACAATGTTGAGTTTCTTAATTTAAATGAGAAATTATAAATACATAAAAAATGAGTTGAACGACATATAAATTTATATGAAAAATTTATTATGTCGTATTAGAGGGATAAATGTTAATTTTTGGAAAGGAACCCCAACTATTATTAGTAGGTCAATTTGATAACCTTAATATTTATTTTAGTCATATCAATATTTAAGTATTGAGAGCATGATTGGGGAAATTAATGTGTCATATAGATATAAGATGAATGGTTAAGATTTATTAGGAGTAAATCCAAAGGTGGAGGATTGATCAAGAATTATGATTAGATTAGAAATCAATGGTGTATATTTCATATGAAAGGATCCTAGGTAAATCAATGGCCAAGTTTTGGATACTAAGTGGCCAATGAGATGTTAGGTCAAGGATTGGTATGGTGGATGATCAAATGGGTGAGATCAAAGATGATAATCCTTGATCAATGAATGGAAAATTGGAAGAAAGAAAAACAAAAATAAAAATAGGAGAGTTAGAGGAAGATCCGGATTTCTTGGCAAACAAGCAATAAGAGGTTTGAATTAAGGTGAAAGTGGTGTGTTGTGCGTGCATGCAAACACAAGTAAGAATTGGTATGGTTAATTTAGGCAAAAATGATAAGAAGCAAGTACTTGTATATGACATGGTGGTACAAGATCAAAAGGATCATTTGTCTTCCACTTTGTAGGGCAAAATTTCACATCAACTCTCCCCTCAAAGTAGCGACAATCCAAGGAGGAAATCAGCCATCATTTTCCACTTGTACCCCTCAAAAGACAGCCCCAATTAAGACACAAATTGGCTGAAAATAAACCCTAACATCCCATTTCATTCTCACAGAAGTTAAGCTCAAAAACCCAGTTTCTCTAGCCACCACCAAGCTCAAAAACCACCAACACTATTCTCCATCTCCAATACCGCTCTAGGACCCTCCTCCCTCCATTTTCAGGCTCCAAGCAACCCCATTACCAAGTTCGAAGAAGTGTGAAGCGGAGTTAGAAGACGTGTTACTAGAGGTAACCTAGTAATTCTCTTTGTGCTTTGGTCATTTTTAGAGAACTAAAGCATGTTATGCAGTTATTATCTTAATGTTAGATTCCTTCTTACCTAGGAACATGTTTTGAGAAAAACTTTAGAGGTCCGAGGTCTAAGAGGATCCACAGAGCATTTCGGTAAAATCTACGAACTTTATTAGAGCTTGTGGTTGTTGTAATAATATGGCATGTGTTTGAAACTTTGGTATAAAAAATAAATTATATGATAAGATTATACAGAGGATAAGCTTTGTTTTAAATTTGGAGTCACTTGGTTTGCTTATGTATTTCTGAAGTTATGTGCATTTGAATTTGTGACCCAAAACTAAAAGGAAAAAGAACCCCTGGGTTATAGTCTAGCCACGGGTTTTATGAAATCCGAACCCCTTAATCTCAAAATTTTGGATTATCCAAAAACTAGATTCTTTAAGCTTTCCAACAAGGTATCTTACGCCTCCAATGCATAAATATACAATTTTTGGTGAATTTTACAAATTAAGACTACCAACTAAGAGGTTTTGCTGGAACCTTATACCAGCCACGTGTTTTGTATGTTTTGGGTTAGTGAACCATATATTTTTGTAAAATTTCTTAAACTAGACATTATAAGCTTTTCAATGACATATATTTTGCCTTATTTGGACTTGTACGTGAATTGCTATGATTTTTTTAAATCTAACCACAAATCTAGGCATATGGAACATACTTGAGACAAACAGTAACAAAATCTCATTATACGGCATATAAAAATTCAAGAATTAAGAAACTAAATTTATGATTGTAAAGTAGACATCTTAAGCTTTGAAATGAGCTATTATACGTTTAAAACGGATAAGTACATAATTTTTAAAAATCACACAACATTATATTGAAATCTGGTAAACTGATATTTTACTATGGAACACTAAGGAAAACGTCCATACTAAGGTTTAAAACCACGGAGATTTTGGAAAATAAATTATAACGACAGAAACTAGATACTTTAAGCTTTCCAACTAGTTATCAAGTGTTCAAAATAAAGTTATACATAAATTTAAATAAATCTTACAAATTAAATCCTCATACCAATAAAACGATTAAACATTAAAAATGTGATATAATGGTAAGTCATAACATATTGACACAAATATTGATTAAATGAGTTGGTATTAAGTGTATGATCAAATAATGTGAAAAATCTTAACTTTATAAAGTTGAATCACAAGTTTTTAGATGGATCAAGACAAAGTAAACTAGTGGATTATTAAACATACAGTAAAAGACTACCTTAGTCCAATTAAATGATCAAAACTAATGAGATTGGGCTTTATACTAGATAGAAGGCAACCAGTTTAAGGGTATATATTTAGGTGACTCATTGTCACCAAGGTAATATAGATTGATTAATTAATTAATTAAGAAATAAATAAATAAACTAATAAATATAAAAATCAAATGTAATTATGCTAAGAAAGTTAATTAGTAATTAATAAAGTAATTAATTAATTAATTAGTAAAATTAATTATAAGAGCTAATAAGTGATTATTAATTGTATAAGTAAGATTATTATATTGAGTAATTACATAATTAAAATGGATGATTAATTAATTATTAATATGATTATTAATATAATAATGGATGATTAATTAGAGATTAATTAATCATTTGATAACTAACATAATTATTAATTATTAATTAATAAATGAGAAATAATATTTAAATAACATAATTAATTATTGAGGATATAATTACTAATTAATTATGTAATTGATTTATCATTTCCCAATCAAGTAATAATTAAGGATTACATAATTAATTAACTAATTAATTAATTAATCAGTTAAATTAAATTAGATTAATGATAATTAGTAGAATTTTTGTTTACACTTAATAATTAATAGGAATTAATTATTAAGGTTAGTTATAATGCAAGTAAATTAAGTTCACCTTAATTTATAAAAATAAAAAATAAAAAAAAAATATATATATATAAACATGATTCACTCTAATAACGAAGTATTGTTAAATCAAGACAATTCCTCGAACTTACGAAGTAGGAGTTACAATTCCCGAAGTTTAAGCACATAAAACAAGTAAGTACAAACCTCACCTACAGCTTGGAACAAAATGTTTTTTCTTTGTTGATATTCTATGTTTTCTATGATTTGCCTTGATGATGTGATAAGTATTTGAATTATATGTATTGCTTTAATTAAGCATTTGATGTGTATAATTTATCTTGCACTAATATGATCAACATGCCTCATAGATATTTATGCCATAATGATAGATACATAATGACATGTAAATCTACACATTGTCACAATCAATAAGAATGGGCTAACAAAAGATATGATTAAGTGTCGTACCAACATCGAAAATTATAAGTTATGACATTGGAGGTTGTTAGAGGGTCGCTCTCCCAACTCCCCATTGGTTGCGTGCATATAGGTACGACATAGGGGCCCTTAAGAAAACAAGACATGTATATAATGAAGTATAATTGAACATACATGGATCACATATATTTTTGAACATTTATGTTGTGACGTATAATGATATGATTTTATAAAAATGTTTTGTGAAATATAGTTTGTACTTGCTGAGCAAAAGCTCATATATGTGTGTTCATGCTGTAGGTAATGCAGGTGAGCAACCCGCTACTTAGATGTTTTCTGGACTGACAAAGCAGTGCAGAAGCGACGAAGGAAATGAGTGAGATACCACTACAAATTTAATTTCCGCATTTAGAATTCATAAATTATTTTGTATCGATTATCTTTAAAACTATATTTTCAATATTTCAGTATTACTAAATTATAAGGAGTACTTAAAGACTTTTAAGTCTATCGTTTTAACTCGCATGTATTATAGCTTTTTAAATACTATCTAGGTACGAATTTGAATGTGGTATTTATTATTTAGAAATTTCAATTTTCTCAGTTAAAATTTTAGTTTATCAAACTCTTTCAAGTACAAGTATGATTTGTTTTTAAAAAGAAAAAAAA
The DNA here is from genome assembly GCA_008635985.1 of Ficus erecta. Lineage (NCBI taxonomy): Eukaryota > Viridiplantae > Streptophyta > Magnoliopsida > Rosales > Moraceae > Ficus > Ficus erecta. Next base: position 37,977 of record BKCH01001111.1, read on the forward strand.
AAGTTCTGCATGTTTGAAATCAAACACAAACAATTAATAAGACTATATGAACAAAGAATAAGAAGTTAGTTAACGGTCCGAAAAGTAAGGTCGTTACAGTTTACCTTGTGCTTAGGGCTGCGACGAATAGACGGATGACGACAAGGACTTACGCTCTCTCGTGTTTGCGATGCCGATAGTAAACCGAGTCGGGATTGCGAGATTTCGTCTCGATCTCCTCCGAATCGTGATCGCTAGAGTCGGGATTGTGAGTTTTCGACACGACCTCCTCCGGGTCACAATCGCTGGAGTCGGGATCATGAGCTTTTGTTGTGTCTTCCTTCGGAATTTGAGCTTGCTCGACCGTGAATTGGACAAGTCTGGGCATTCTGGTGAGGTCGTCGTCGGACTCCGGTGTCTGGTAGGGTTGTCGTAGGTGAGGGAGAGGGAGAGAGGGGAAGAGAGAAATAACTGTATTTTTTAATTTTTTTTAAATGATAAATCAATGATTTACATCTAGTTAATCACTGATTGACTGGGTCAATTAGTTATTGACTATAAATTAGTGAGTTATATCAATCAATCATTGATTGACCATTGGTAAATCAGTACTTAATTATGATCAATCAGTGATTTACTAATAATTAATCAGTGATTAACTAATGATCAAAGAAAAAAGATATTTTAATTAATTTTTTAAAACTTGAGTTTTTTAATTAATTTTTAAAAACTTAAACTATTTATTAAAAATTAACTAAAAAAATGATCATTTACCTGTAAATCCGAAAAAAGAATTCGAAAAGAGAGAGGGAGAGAGAGTGTTTGATTTCATCTCATTGAGAGGGAGAGAGAGAGAGAGAGAGAGAGAGAGAGAGAGTGATTTCATGGAAGACCGTACGAAACTCATTGGCTATATATGTAGTGTCTGTCCGTGACCGTCACTAACACATTCACCCCATTGGGACAGACAGCGAGAAGAAAAAGAGAAGACAACTCGAAAGCCTGAGAAGGAAAAGCCATGTACCGCCTCTCGAAGCTTCGCACGTCCACCAACCCACTTTCCTCTTCTCTCTCTCTCTCCTCTCTCTCTCTCCCTCGCTTCTCCACCTCCTTTTCCGGTAAAATACTACTCTCTCTCTCTCTCTCTCTCTCTCCACACCAACCCTTTTCTTCTTCAAGCTTGAAAAATGGAGTTTCTCTTCAAACTTTCTTTCTCTCTCTCTCGTGATCATCGGCAGGACACAGCAAGGTTGAAGAAGCTACAGAGTCTAGCATCGTACATCCCACTGCCATTGTTCACCCCAATGCCGTTCTTGGTCAGGTACTTTTTGCACAGTAAATTCTTCATTTTTCTTCATTTTTGCCTCTTTTTGAAGCTGGGTTTTGATGTTTATAACAATTTCTTTGCTCTGTTTGCTAAAAACTCTTGTGGGTCTTTTGAAAAATTTATTGTTAGTTTTTGTTTATCTGGGTTGCCTTGACTTGGTTAATTATCGTACCATACATTTGTAAAATGCTTTAAATTGGTTAGTTATGGCGTTGGCCTTGATGTAGATCATTTTGGGCGGAAAGGAATGTGATAATTTTTCAAGTAAAGGAGTTGGATTTTTTAGCCTAATTATTGCCGTGACACAGTCGGCATTCTTCTGATAGTGGACGTAGCTCTCACATCGAAAGTGTTTCACTCTAAATATTGCTCTTGTTAGTAAAGGAGTACATCATTGTTTATCTCGGTCGCTTTTAATCTTGTTTGTTAATGGTTTTGTATACGTTGGAAAAATTCTTGATGTGTGGTTCAGGGTGTTTCAATTGGTCCCTTTTGTACTGTTGGGTCTTCTGCAAAGCTTGGGAATGGTTGTCGATTGAATACGGGTAGCCATGTAAATGGAAATACAGAACTGGGGGAGCGTTGCGTTCTCATGACGTGAGTTTGGACATTGATATTTTTCTATTGATACATTGCTGATGCATAAATCTTCTTTTATTTGAATGTCGTACTTGCTTGTGTGAGGCAGAGGTGCTGTGGTGGGTGATGATATTCCTGGGCATGTAGTGATGGGATCAGCTAACATTATAGGACATTATGCTGTTGTTGGTATTAAATGCCAGGACTTGAAATACAAGGTTAGTTTCAAAGTGATTTGATGTTAGCCAGTCATATTTACACTCTGGAAAGTGATGCAAATGCTCACATTCCTTACACCTTACAATGAGCTGCATATTTTGTAAAGAATTTACACGACGAAGATACAGTATTATTTTGTTTATCTTCATCTATCCTGAATCCCTAGAGTAATTTCACATGTAAGCATATATGTTTGTGGAACATATGTCTGTGTGCATAAAATCGCTCTTCTGTATTAGTGCTAGCTTGCCTTGTGAGCTTGCTATTTACTCCGCATTACTACTATCTTACTTGTCGTTGTCATACTACGTATAATTAACATTCTACATTACTTGTCTTCACCAAAATGTATCAGGTTATCATACAGTGTTGCAATTCTACTTAACCATCTTTTGTTTTCCTGTTTTAGCCAGGTGATGAATGTTTCCTTGACGTTGGAGACAGCAATGAGATCCGAGAACATGCCTCAATCCACCGATCTTCAAAGTCAAGTGATAGAACAGTATGTGATAGGCTAAAAATGTTTTGGTTCCAAAGTAGTAAACTTCTCATCAGGTTTGACTAAGACAATCTTGTCTCTCATTATGCAATCAGGTTATTGGAAACAACAATCTAATCATGGGATCTTGTCATGTTGCTCATGATTGCAAAATAGGGAACAATAATATATTTGCAAATGGTACGCTTCTAGGAGGACACGTTGTGGTTGGAGTAAGTTTCTTGCTTATTTTATGTAGTTTTAGAAAAGTTATCATTTTCGAGTTTAGCTGTTGAGAAAGAATCTGATTTGAAGTTAATACAAGTGCTTCAATGTAGGACTATGCTCACACTGCAGGCGCTACTGCTGTTCATCAGTTCTGCCATATTGGTTCATTCTCTTTCGTTGGTGGTGGTTCTGTGGTATGATATCTACTTCCTCTTATTATTACAATCCATAGTTGCTGATGTCCACATGGACATGACGTTTTTAAACCAATAGTTTGGGACAACTATCACCCTCATGCTAGTACTTGAAATGTCGCCTAGCTCATGTACGATTAGTGTTTTTCTGAATAGTAATGTATTCCAGAAACTAAACATGCATTTGCAACATTACTCATTTTTCAATTATGCAGTATCTGTCACTTTTTTATAAGTAGAAGATAACTCTTTCAGTTTTTAATATCGTTTCTATTGTTTTTATCTCTAAAGGTTACGCAGGATGTGCCGAGGTATATGATGGTTTCAGGGGAAAGAACTGAGGTTCGAGGTTTGAATCTGGAGGGCCTTCGACGTCATGGATTCACATCTACTGAGGTATTATTTGAACAAAAATCTGCTTTAGTTTGACTAGTGTAAGTTGTTCTAGTTTTTTTATGCATGAACAAGCTTCTATGACTTTGGCAAGGACCTAGATTGCAAGCATAAGATTGGCCTATAGAAAGATTTTCATGCCTGTTGACGAGGATGTTCGAGGTTTTGAAGAACGTCTTGCTGAAGTGGTATGACATCTTGACTCAAGCTGCTCTCTCTCTCTATATGTATATTTATATGTAAATATATATATACACACACAGTAACCTTAAAAGTGTATATTGACTGGAGCCAAGCCTATGATGCAGGAGCAGGACGAAAAACTGGCAAATGTTCCTGCAGTACGTTACATGGTGCAGTCTATTCGTGATTCTTTTGGAGAAAACCGGAGAGGAATATGCAAATATAGACATTGGACTGGCTAATAAATCCATCCCATGGTGAGTTATTGCATCTCTCTTTAAATGGAAGTCTCATTCTCCAACAGAAAAAAAACTAAATAAATAACAACTTTATTTCCTCTTATGCCTTTGTTCCTGGAAATGTTTTGATTAGCACCTGAACACCAGAAGAGCAGAGAGGATATTTACTCTAGTTAACAAACTAATATTATTCTCCCCCTCTAGTAACTTTCTTCTTTCGTAACTACAACTGAACAAGTGGATAACATTTTTTTTCCATTGCATGAAAAGAAAAGAATATGATGTAAATTGGTTGCACATATACACATGCATTATTGTGCTTGTAATTTTCATGCATATATATATATATATATATATTTTTAATCTTTTTAACATTTGAGTGATATAATTTGTTCTTGTAAAGGTATATTTAAATGCATTGACTTAATGCTTCATTTACAATTTGTCCTCCTGGTTTGCATATCGCATCAGTACCTTGAGGCTGCATTTGCACTTACTAGATGTGGGGTGTGTGAGAAATTTAATCATGCATTGTTTTGGTCACCAAATGATTTTGATATTATTTTTCTTAGCAGATTAAGCCTAGTTTCTACTCTCTTGCGATATTTTAAAGGATGTGGATTGATACCGTATGAAAGACAAACATGCAGCTCGTTGGTCAAGCTGTTTTGAAGGTTGATTCTTGAACACTTCCCATTATTTAAGGAAGGGGGAAAAAAAAAAAAAATCCGTACTGTATAGGGCTATAATACAGAGAGGAAATTGCATAGCGTATCATTACGTAAACGAATGAAATATCGACCTTCTCTGTTATTGAGTGGGAACTAGCTAAGCATTTTCGTTGACATGGTGACAAAACTTAGTTAGTTGAATTGTGTGTTGAATGGATGTATTGACCATGAAGTACGAGCTTATATTTTATTAGCACAAATTGAATTTATTCTGAAACTTTCTTTGAATTTCAATTCTTCTATAATTTCAGTTATTCTCTACCCTATAAGACTACTTGAAAAATATTTAATTGGACATGGGATTTCCATACTCGCTTTCCTGATAAGCAAATCTATGCTAGTTCATTAGCTGACCTAGACTTCTCACTCCACATCATATCAAATAATATATATATATATATATATATATATATATATATAATACATGCTTTGTTAAGTTAGTGGGGATGAAATTTTTAAGTTGGAGTTGGTTGATTTTTCAAAAACTAATTATAAATTTTGTTGACTTTTCGAAAAAAGATAAAAATTGAGATGAAAAAATATAGTTTAGTTAAAGTTAAACTTAATTACCAAATAATATTATAATATTTCTCATTTCTAATGTTTCTCGATGTCCCTAAAATCAATGTTGACTTGATCAAAGAAATGCTGATCTTCAACCTTGTGTTAATCTTTACTGGAATTGCATGAATTGGGAACCCAAGTCAATCCATAGACTTGGAACCCTTTGTTCTATGACTTGTTTTATTGTTTGGAAAATTTCACCATTCACACTGGTCTTGATTGAGTGCATGTTAGGTAAGGACTTTATAATGTTTACTTCACTTGAAAATGAAGAGGAAAAGGATTATTGTTTTCTTTTCCTATTTAATTACGTGTTTACTTACATAAACAAGAATGATATTCTCGTGGGCCCAAACGGCCCCATACGATATACGGGATGAGAAAAGGGTGTGAACAGCAGTATATCTTTGATATGTTCACATCTTGTAAACCTATGGCTATTTGATTTGTAAGAAAGGGAATTGAATTATTTTTATTTCTCAAATTGAATTATTGGAATGGTAATTACGTTCGATTATTTGATAATTAGAAAGTTGAGAGTGAATCAACGATATTTATTCTTATTTATTTATTTATTTATTTTTCTGTTCAAACCTATTTACCTTTCATATTACATTCTATTATGGCTTGCTAAACACGTCCTTAGTGTAGATGCAATTTAGACAGGTCAAATCCCATTTTTTTTTTTTTTTTTCAATTCCGGTTTCTTGATTGCAAAAGAATATTCCCTTGTAAACTAGGACTTTCTTGTATTTTTCCTCTAAGCAGTCACTTCCATGACTATTTTAATGCAGAGGCACTCGTAAATTGGAGAGAACAAGGTCTTGCATTCACTTGTTTGTCCAACAAGAAACTTCAGATTAACGAAAGGGTTCTTTAAAAAAAATTAAAAAAAAAAAAACTTTACTTTTATTTAACATGATTAACATTTGACAATTTGCAGTAAAAAGAAATGAATAAATAAATAAGAGCAATGACTGATTTTAAAAAAACTACAAAATTATTTGATTGAAGCTTAAATCAACTTCCCTCTTTATGTAATTATCAAAACAAAAAAAACAAAAAAAAAAAATCCCTCTTTATGCTTTAACAATTCCTTCTTGAATTCCTCGTTCCTATGACTCAGAAACGATGATTTAGAAAGTTACCCTTTTGTCTATTAATAAAGACAAAATACTTTTTCGGAATCCTGAATTATTGTGTATTTTTTTAATAAATTTAATTATTTTAACAAACTTCAAGAGCAAATGTTCTTTCGCCTACTATTACAATCATTTCTTTCGCCTACTAATTACAATCATTCCCCTTAACAAAATTGCTATCTTTGGATTAAGATAATGTTTATAAATATATATATATATATATATATATATGTACGTATACAAATGAGATAACTGTTACTCTTTATGGGGTTCTGGCTACATCAAATCATCACTGAAAATAATAATAATTAATTTTCTTTTTTTCTTTTTAAATGAAAGGTGCTATAGTGCTGATACATTGGACATTCTACATATTCTAGACTGGATTATGGTCAGTGATGTAATCTTTTCTTTAATCTCAAGTGGCATAATATTGATATATATATATATATATGTGTGTGTGTGTGTGTGTGTGTGTTTATATATACGGATTATATAAATATCATCTGCAATGGGACAAAAAAAGGCCATTTGCTGAGTTCATAATATTAAAGTAGCTGTTGTAATCCTTGATTGGAATACGACCCATGCAATAACCTTGCCCGTTCTTTCTTGCTTTTTCTTGGAAAATAATAATAATAATAATAAAAACGTTGAATGGAGAGTGCTCCATTTCCATGATGCCAAATAAATAATTATTCTTAATCCCTTCCATTTTCAGTAAGAACGCCACAGAGGCATCGGCTCCAAATTTAGAAACCATCTCCCTTAAAAACGTTTGATATTATATCACCGTTTAAACTCGTGACCTCCCATTTTAAATTAAGAACTAGTGGTTCTAATGGTTAGAATGGGATTGGACAGTTGGTGGGAAATCTTTGTATAAGCAACAGACACATTGGTCTATAATTTCCAATTTTACTCGCCAATAATTGGGCAATAAGAGTGCAAAAATATGAAACTTGAAAAAAAAAAAAAAAAAAAAAAAAAAAAAAGAAAGTGGAATATGAAAGCTGATCAAATACCTACATAGAAGCAGTGCTTTTCAGAGCTTCAACAACTAAAGACTGATGGTGCACTTATGGCCATTTGCTTCTCAAAAAGTTGATGCCTTTTTATAATACAAAAAAATTATAACAAAAAAGAATTATTTCCATAAATTAATCAATCTCTAACACAAGTATTTAATCATGATTTAACAAGACAATGATTTAGGAACTTACATTAAAGTTGCTATTAAATTCCACGCTTTTGTAAAAGATGTACAATATAAAAATTGATTCTTTTTTTTTTTTTTTTTAAAAGGATATTAAAGTTGATTCTAGTTGGATCGAAAAGTCAATTTTCACATCCCTAATTAAACTCACAATTTTTTGCAGACCCACCCACAAATCTTAGCTTTCTCATAGGCTAATGCCCCAATTGTTCTATCCCCTGAAAAAATTGAAGCACCATGATTTTTAAAATTGTGATGTTTTCACTTTTCAAGATTCCAAAACTCAAATCAATTTGGAGAAATGTGGCTTGAAAAGGCTAATAAGCACTAAGTTGGTTTTGATCAAAATCCATCCTTGTGGAGATATGAGGAAAAAAAACTTTGAGAAAACCTAAAGTTTTTATTTCTATTTTTTTTTATTTTTTAAATATTTTAACTATCAATTCTGTTGGGTCCCTTGGTGATAATGCAGATATCAAGCTTTGACAAAGATTTACAAAGAATTATAATTAAATTAGTTTTGTAGCTCTAAGAAAAGTGAATGGTCTCATGATAATCTTAATTAAATCCCAAAATGAGCAAATAAGAGTACTATCACCAACTTCTTGCATATATTATATTATTTAGAAAAGAGAGAAACATAATATATATATATATATATATATTAGTAAATTATTTAATTCCTAGTCAGACAAGATTAGAAAAAAACTAAATTTTTTTTTTTCTGGGCCATTATCTACTGGTTTTATATGAGAGAAGATTCCTTGGTATAATAATGCCAAATGAATCCTAATAAAATGGTCAGTCTTTCCTGGTTCGGACAAGGAAGGAGTAAAAAAATCCCCCCACTTGGCTTCCAGATTTATTAAAATTAAAATTAAAGAAAAAAAATCAGTTTCAAATCCATGACAAGGTAAAATATTGACATTTAATTAAGTTGGCTTATATATGTATCCAATAAAATAAAAATGTGTCCAATATATATATATATAGACACACACATAAATCCAATATAATATATCTCAGTCCCTATCTTTTATTTCAATTTATTATGTATTTAGTTTTACCGATAATTGGAAAGAGAATACTCAACACCCAGGATTCTGTTTGGGACAATAGTACCTTAGCCGAAGTCATTAGCCATAATTCATTCGACCAAAAGAAAAACTGACGTGACATTTGAAGTTGCATATTGTATTTAACAGTTTTTCTTTATTATCATGATTATTATTTATTGTTTTTGTTCTTCAGTGTATTATTGATTGGAATGGTATATCTTAAGGATACAAATTTACTATATGAGAATTTGATAAAAATGGTGGGATTTAACAACGAGAATTCAAATTGTTAGATCTGTATTAACTAATGGTATAGTTTTACATACTTTTAATACATTATGTGAGATTTGAGGTTTAGAATTATGTACAATTAATTATAAAAGCCAAGAAGTTTTATCAAGGGACATAAATTAAACCAATGATGTAAAATAAACTTTGAATGAAAAAATTTTAATTTAAATTGTAAAGATTAGTCTTTAAAATAGTTAATTTATATAGTAATGTAGTTGGTTATTTATTTATTTATTTGAGATTTTAGGTTAGAAATACGAGTACTTAATAATCAAAATTTAGGGCGTAATTGAATTTTTCTAAAAAAGATATGTAAATATTGCAATTAAAAGGTCTTTCAGAAGGGGAAATAAGAGAAGAAATTGTAAAACATTTTAGCATAGGAATAAAAACTTAGGCTACGGTATAGCCTTCCTCAACTCAATATAATTGTCCTTGTGCATCGCTAGCACCTAAAAGGATACCCTATCATAGAAAGCTCGATTTCAGACTTAGCATCGAGAAAAGAACTATTGCTTCAAAATCTAGAAATATAGGTCATTACTTTTTTTGATTGATTTTGTTTATTTCATAACAAATCTCGGATTTTAGCATTTCGTCCATTTGTTTGAAATAAAATTTTGAATGGTTAACTTTCCAGAAAAGCATTGCCTTATGTTCACATGTTAAATTTCAGCCAGAGACAATTATTAGACTTGTTCTGGAGAATCAAACTTGCCCAAACTTTGGTTTAAAAGCTAAATTCTTAAATAAGAACTTTGAAGTCTATTTTTTTATTTATTTTTATTTTTAAATGAACTTCTCTTCCTGTGGCTGTAACCTTTGACAGTTTGGCTGCAATTTTACTGAATTTCCTAGGAAAGTGGCATCTTAGTTGATTAATATCAACTTTGAAACTTCTCAGTTTTCTCTCACATTTTCTTTTCCTTTTCTTTTCTTTCTTTTTTATTTTTTAATAGTCACCTACCTACCACCAAAGATTCGGAGGATCATCTCTCTCTCTCCTAGTATAATACGATACAAAAAAGAATCATAGACGTATTTATTAAATGGTTATATGCCAATAAAAATAGATTAGTTTTCAGCTTATACATATATCTCTATTATAGTTAGAGCTATAATTTGACGATAATTTCACGTTTGACTTTATCATAAAGTGTAGAATTCGAATCCTTTATTTATAAATTCAAAAAATGCATATGCATCTCTGCTCATATATACACAACATCCACATATACATAAATTGTTCTACACGTACGATTCAAAATAATATGAACAACTCAAATTCACAAAAAAAAAAAAAAAAAAAGGATTATGAACAACTAAATTCAATGGAATTGTTGCATGGGATAACTAGATAAGCTTTATATAAAGAGAGAGAAAGGGCTCGAGGGTATATACCAATTATACTTCCAATTTGTTTAAGGATACAGTACTTTAAAGGACAAAAGACTTTCCTCCATAAGATAAGCTTTCACGATATATTAATTAACACATATTTAAAAATATATAAGAAAATTTTAAAGTAAGAGCTCTTATTTTACATTATTGATAAAACTGTTATTTTTAGAACTAAGCAGTTTTGTGTTACATGTTATAAGTATGATATATATAGAATGATACCATTTGAAGAAGTGGAATTTGAGATTTTTAAGGGATTTGACTTTTATCTTAAAAGACTAATTTATTAATTAAACTGGTCTAATATACTTTAATGTCTATTATTAAATTGTATTTTTATGACGTAGAATTCGGATTTATTTTAATCTTCTCTTGAATATTTATAGAGAGAGAAAGAGAGGTGATGTGTGTATATATATCTATATATATATATATATGTTTGTGTGTGTGTGATGGGAGAGAAGAGATGTACTTAAAACCATTATTTTGTAATTAAGGAAGCCAAGTGGGAAAAATATCCAATTATAACATAAGTACATATATCCAATCACCATCTCTTGGTGTGCATCCATTTTCATAAACCCCACCTCACCCCCATCATCAAATATACCACCAAACACAAAACTCATTTGCTCTCTCTCTCTCTCTCTCTATATATTTTCTCTCTCTTCTGGAGTTAAGAAAATTGTGGGTGTGTCGGCCTTTAATCTTTATCCCCCTGTGAGAAGCTGAGCCTGAACTTTGTCTACAACAAAATGGGCAGAAAGTGCTCACATTGTGGAAACATAGGCCACAATTCAAGAACTTGCACGAATAACAAGGCTTCTACTACTTTTGTTGGAGGATCACTTAGGCTCTTTGGTGTCCAACTTGACGTATATTCCTCTTCCTCCTCCTACTCTTCCATAATCTCCATGAAGAAAAGCTTCAGCATGGATTGCCTCCACTCCTCCTCCTCCCCTTCCTCGTCCCCGTCCTCTTCGATGTCTTCCAGAAACCTCGCCGGCCTTGACGAAACCTCTCACGACAAAACCTCTCTTGGCTATCTCTCCGACGGCCTCATTGCCCGCCCCCAAGAAAGAAAGAAAGGTAAGGAATGAAAAAAATTAGTTTTATTCTTGTATGTATCGAAGATTTTCGCCTTTTTAATGTTTTTTTTTATTTTTATTTTTTTAAATTTTGAATATATGTAGGAGTTCCATGGACAGAAGAAGAGCACAGGACATTTCTAATTGGGCTTGACAAGTTGGGGAAGGGTGATTGGAGAGGCATCTCTAGAAACTATGTCACAACTAGAACACCAACCCAAGTTGCCAGTCATGCCCAGAAGTATTTTCTGAGGCAGGCAAGCATCAACAAGAAGAAGAGACGATCTAGCCTATTTGACATGGTATGTACATAAACACACACACGCATATATATATAGGCATATTCTCTCAACTGGCAATCGGACTTGTAACTTTTCTCCTATGTTAATTGTAAAAATTGGTTGATTTCATCATCTTTTTTCAGTATATATATGTATATAATTATATATATATATGATGCCAGGTTGGGAGCAGCAACAACATGGTGGTGAAAAGTAGTCCTCTAAATAGTTCCAACTTCAAGCCAAGTGATGATTATCCAATTCCAAATTGCTCTCAACCATTGATTCAAACTTCAGTTTCCGAAAATCCGAAACCAGATGAATGTTCTCAAATTCTTCTTCTTCTGCTTCTCATCATCATCATCATCATCATCAACATCAACATCATCATGATTATGTGCCTGTTTGGATACACGGATTAACCAATCCCCAGATGAATTCCAATCCAAATGCAGCAAACAAACAAATTACCACTTCTTCAAATGCTGCAACTACAGCACCTGATCTAGAGCTGAAGCTGGCGGGGCCGAGGTCGCCTAATCTGGAACAAAATAATAAGTCGTCTTCAGGTCACCTCCTTGCTGGCCCTATTACTGTTACATGACTTTGAAACCGTAGAGAAATTGTTATAATTTTTGTGGTCATGATCGATATCCTTCCCAGAAGGGAGAACATGATCAAGGACGATGCCATCAAGCAAATTCGCCGTCTTATACGGGTTTAGAAAATTAGTATATGCCTTAACCAAGGGGAAGATAGTCTTTGTTGTTCTTTTCTTTTCTTTTCTTTTCTTTTGATGGAATAAATAGATGTATTATCAATGACAAACGTTATGGAAGTATTAGTTATATGACCAATATCAGAAAAAATTTAGTATATTCTGGTTTAATTTCCGATAATATGCATGCTTTTGGTACCAATTACTACACTGAGAATTACAGGATTTTAAAGAAGAAACTTGTAAATGTGACAAAATTCTCAATAAATGATATTATTTGAACCATGTGTTGACATCTTCACTACAAACAAACAAACAAACAAAAAAATAAGAAAAGGGTAAGATTGGAATTTTGAAGTTCAGCACCACATAGCGCATGTGATATATTCGCCAATGAATTTAGAGGGAAGGCTGTTTGCAGCGCGAGAAAAAAACAAAATTTATTTTCTTTTGTGTTAGCTAGCTAGCTGGGTTAGTAGTGACAGCTGTGGAAAAGAAACAAGAGTGAGGATGAAGGTTCTTGATCAGCTTCTTCTGTATTTGAATTATATGGAATATATATATATATATATATATATATATATATTCTTCATTTGGCTGCTAAGAAGAGGAGAAGGAAAAAGAGAAGTTGTATATAATTAGATGTCCAAGTTGGAAATACCTAGCCTACTTGTCTTCATTTCCTTGGTAACCAAATGGGAAGATTATTATCCATTCTTGTTTCTTTGTGAAATCTTCCACAGATCATGATAATCTTCCACAGATCATGATAATCTTTTCAATCCAAGAGAAAAAAGAGGCCTAAATATCTAGAAATACACACTGCACATGTGTGTGTGTGTGTGTATATATAGATAGAAATATTTATATATATACAAAACTTTCATGAAGAAATAGAAAAGTACTACTTTCTTAAACTAGAATTTACTTTGTTATATAATTAGATTCCAATTTAGCATTCCTATCTGCAACTTTTCCCGCTACACGTTTCTATTAGATTTGAATTCTCATAATTCTTATCACTTTTCACAACATATATAGATACACATACATATATGTACGTTTATATATGTATATATTACTTGTCATGCCCACCAATTGCTACAAAACTCCAAATTTAGCAGAAGATGTTTAAGGGATGGAGAGGCTGCACTTTTTGATGAAAAGAAATGCACCAAATTATTTAATTCACCTGAACATGTAATAACACAGACATAGACATATATATATATATATATATATCTCTCTCTATATATATATATAAGTATGTATCTAGTTAGTTCTAATTAACATAAAAAAAGATGGGACCACCCAGGTGGTTGTTTTGGTAGGTTGATATTCAGGTACTGTTATAAAATCTTAGCCACTTAAAAGACCTTTTCTCTTTATGGCAAACCTGAGGTAAGCAACTTCCTAGATAGACTTGCTTGGCTAGCCCACTGCCTTTGACTTTTTTTACATTCTGTAATTTCTATACAATTTCATAGCATATGATAAAAATGACTAGTAAAAGAAAAAACAACAGTAACAATAATATTTTTAATAATTGGAGAGGTCTATACATATACATGGATAAGCTGCTATTTGACATCTTTATAAAACCATGTTTATAACTTTTTCTAGGCTATTATAATAATTAGGTGATCATTTAAATATCATTTACATCAATATATAAGTATTACTATATTAAATTATTTTTTAATAAAAAATTACATATAAATCAATTAATCATTATAAATTCTTAAATAAAAAATTATAATTATTGGATGTATCCGCTCACTAGATGCAAGACTTTATATATATGTATTTCTACACACTTATATATATTTGCAGCACTTAGTTGGTTGCCCCATTTACAAGGATAAAGTAATATTCTTAACTTGTCTGAGTCAAATTTGGATTAATAGAAGGAGAAATTGTTACAAATACTAGGTTCAAAATGAGAGAATTCGGAGAGAAAATTAACTGAAAAATAAAAAGAAGAATTTTGACTAATAATAGATGGTATTAGCAGTGTCATTAAATTATTACAAGTAAACTCATATGCTTGATAGGACATTACAAATAGTACTTTTTGTCTAATTCTTTTGCTTTTGTTTTTTTGTTTTGGCTAGAGACAAAAATCTTTGACTGTGATTTTCTATCTTCTTGAAGGCATATATATACTACAATTATTTACAATTTGGGAGAATTTCAAGGACTCTATTATTATAGATTTTAAAAAAATTAAATATAAGGAAGACAAAATATAATAGTTTGTATGCCCACCAAGCTGACACATCTCAAAGCGGTCTGACTAATATTTTAAAAGATAAGGAAGAAATATAACCTTGTCAACAACGTGTGAAGGGAAATAGAAACTCCATTAGCACCTTCTAGGCTTTTTCTACACACCAATGAGAGAAATTGTCTAGTTTGTACATTTTTGTTTGTTTCTTTGGAAACCCTTCTTGTGGGGTCACTTCATCTTCAAGGACTTTAAATTCAATATCCATATTTATACATATCCATATATATATATATATATATGGATATGTATATAGGATATACGATATAGGATATAGTTGTTTGAACTTCAGATCCAACCTCTGGTTTTTACTTGTAATATAATGGAAAAGGAAGCACGCTAATATTTTTATTCTCATTATTAAAAAAGAAAAAAAATTCAGAATCCTTATAAACTGAAAAGAGAAAAGATATGAACCAGTAGGTCATGTTCTTTTTCCTTAGTGTTGTTATGAAATGACTTCACAACTTAAAGTTTCAAAATCATGTCCTTGACTGGTTTTCTCATTCAAGATTTAAGTTTGAGTTGTATATATAATTTTCTTTATATAAAGACTGAGTTTACATTACTAATTACATACCACGAAATTTATTTAGGGTTATTAGCATTGTTGCCCTTAACTATTCGGGTTTTGCAAATTACCCTCTATTTATTGTAATGTGTTTTATTTTGTTAACGTCTATCAGATTGAATGCTTATATTATTTACATTAAAGCCTGAATTGGATTTGAAAATTTTTTATCACACATATATTATAATAAGTTGGAAAGTTTAAGGATAAATGTGCAACAACAAATTAAAAACCCCAACTTTATAACATGTTCAATACTTTTTCAAGAATGAATAATAGTAGTAATAATGAGAAAAAGACTACAAATCAATCTTGGATTTTCCCAATGTTTGTATGTGTGTGTGTTTTGGCCCACATGGAAGAGTATGGCACATTTATTAGTCACTTTTAAGAAACAGTGACCTTTCAACTAACATATTAATTTGTCGTCCCTACTACCTGTGACGATCTCCATGAGGTGTCAAATTGTTTGGATTCTTTTACTCAATCAAATCCCCATATTATATATGTAAACATGTAACATATATAATAAAACTCAACTACGACGTTCACATGAAATCTGCGGAGGATAGAATTTTGTTCTTTATGCCATTAAATTAAAAAGAATCCAATAAATTTAACGTTTCCAATTGCTTCAGATCTACACATTTATGTCTTAATTAAGCCATATTATTCATGTTTAATAATATCCATTGATGTCATCTTTGGTTGATGCCTTAATTGGATTATCCTTTTAATAATTTTGGAGTGTTATAGACGTATTTATAGACGAGATTTTAATGATTACATCACCATTTGAATTATAAAAATAATAAGCTTATATGTACCTTGTTAATTTATTAGAACCGTTCGATCGATATCGCATTGTTAAAATCTGTTGAGGGATAAATATTAGCTAGTTTGGTATATATGTATTATATGCCCGAACAAGACGATGACTGGAAGGTCTGACATGTGAAAAACATGGTCTGGAAACAAATTAAAATGAAAAAAATGAAAATGACATGGTAGATAAAACTTCAATTCCTATACCAAAACTAAAATAAGATTATAGTACTATGAACGTTAAGTTTCCCTTTTTTTTTTTTTTTTTTTTTGAAAAATGGGTTTCATGTGCTTTAATTATATATCTTTCTTCAGCAGTAAGTTTTATGGATTTATGTTCTTTTTGTTCTCTTTCACTAAAAGATAAGATTCGAAGGACCATTAATTATAGGCAGGGTCCAAGGCTTTCCCTCCAATAGAGGCATATATGATATATGCGAGATATATATATATATATATATAGATGGAAGATGAGACACAAGATTTAAATGATGATCATACCAAGGAAAAGACTTTTCTACATATATATATATATATATATATGTATATATATGACATGCATGTCACCGACAAGATTGTCGATTATACAGTGCAGATAGCTTCTCGGTGGCACTGGCAATGTATGGTAACTTTCTCACTAATGACTAAGCTTAAATGGTACCTTAATCTTTATAAATAAAGCCTTAATTCTCACAGTACTGCTAATGATCTATGATTCGAGTACTGAGTGAGAATCTTAAATATGAAGATTTATTTTGCAAGTTCAGTAATGTTGGTCTCCTTTAAAGAATATTCATGTCAGCAAAATAATAGCACTTTCTAGAGGAATTGTAATCAATAACTCATTTTCTAATTTTCTTGTTTGATAAATGACCGGATAATATTGGTCCAATTTACTTAATAACTAGATGTATGGGTTAAATTGGTCAATAAATATGAAATTTACTCAGATTTATTAAAGAAAAATTAAATAAATAGACAAATTTTTTATATTTATTTAAATAAATGATTGAAGTTCTTTTTTATTTAGTAAAATGATCGTCAATTAGTGATTGATTATTACTGATTAACCGTAATCAATTGATAAAATATATATATATATATTAATATTAGTCAATCACTGATTAATTATGGTCAATCAATGATTGATTAATTGATCATTTCTTAAAAACGGTAATTTTTTTAATTTTACAAAATTTTGGCTATTGATTAAAAATTTTCTTTAAAAAAAAAGGTCATTTATTTATAAATCTTACTTCGTAATACAAGATTTACACATATTTACCTGTTAATTTCATCACTAAATATGAAATGAAAGTTACTAACCACGGTTATTCCTAAAAATATCTGCTATTTTTTCCTTTTAAATCTCCCCTTAGAAGTCGGTCATTTTCCCAAATCACCCCTTTTTCTTTTTCTTTTTTTTTTTTTTTCTAACATCATTCCCTTCATTTTACAACAAATTTTCTTATATAATATTGCAGTTGACAAACACAAAGAAAATACTTTTTGCATACGTAAATGATCTCCATAATTATGGCCATCTTATTACACTAATCAGTGGCTTTTGTCCACATGACGAGGGAATAGCCCTTTTCTATTGTCTGACGTGTATAGATGAATATATATATATATATATATATATATGCACACACACACACACACACATATATATATAATCTCTACACCAGAAATTATTGTGTTCCATTCTCTTCAATGTCACCTTCAATATGGTAGTTAAAATATTTTCCTCTTTTTTTTTTTAAAATTAATACACAACATATTTTCTACTTATGAAGGATCACCCAACTACCATTATTTATTTATATAGCAAACTAAATTAATTGAGACAAATGGCAATCAACGAGGTGACGACTTTTAATTCCTCATGGCGTATGAATTTGTCATGTTTTCATTGTCAATACCGAATTTAGAAGTTTCTATTATTCTATAACACATAATGGTTAATAATTTTAGCAACTTCATGTATATATTAAATCTTTCCCAATAGGTCTTATTTGTGACATATAATAATAAACGGAGTAATGATTTCAACAAAAAAAAAAAAACAAATAAATATTAAAAATATATGGCGTAACGGCAAATCTATTATGTACAACAATATTTCAAAAAAAAAAATTATGTACAACAATAACTTTATAAAAATGTATCAATAAATAATTGATCTCTTTGTAATTTATTTATTTATTTTGAAATTGAAAATAAAGGTTTTGAACTCTATATTTTTTAATTGAATCAAGTACATAATTAATGTTAGATTATACATACAGTCACTCATAATTTAATAATTTAAATTTAAATTGGGATGATTCGAATTCTACACATTATGATAGAGTTAACTGTGGAATTACGCTAGGTATGCGTGCAACAACACTCATAATTTAATATTAATCCTTTGTAAAGTTAATATTAAACACAATAAAAATCATGTAAAATCTTTTTTTTTTAAAGCATCATGTAACATCTTTTATTTCTACATATTATAGATCAATTTTTGCATATAAGCCTCTATAAATGTAAAATATCTTTCACCACGTCATTAACATAATAATTATTCAAATCAATGCCGCAGATTTAAAGCGAGGACCATCAGCAACGTTGTTTCTCCCATTAAAAAAAAATACATACATATATATATATCACATTCACACACATATAAATATATATAAATAAAATGATTTGACTTTTTGGGTCAATCAATCTGCTTAATTGAAGTCGACATAAAGCATTTTTTTCATTTTTAACGCAACGACATTTACTTTGGTTATCTTCACCAACTGATTATTTTGATTGATTATATTTAGGGGCATATTACATCGGATATTTTGACATAATTCACTTATATTTATTTAAAATTATTTAATATATTACATCGGATATTTTGACATAATTCACTTATATTTATTTAAAATTATTTAAGCTATACTTTCTGAGCATAACGTGAAAGGCAAAACTTCGAAGTCAGTTGAGTAAGCAATATATCAAACACATATTTTATACAAAACTGCATTCATTATGATGTCATTATGGATCTTTTTCTGCCATATATTAATTTATAATTTAAGAAAAAAAAACTTTAAAAAAAAGGATATTAGAGTACTAGATAAGTTTTTCAGGTTATGACTATAATCAACTAGCTGATTAATTCTCTATTTACAACTTCTTGAGCTTATATTGCTACTTGGGATAATCATTTTTTAGATGCTTTCAGCTGAAGTCTGCAAATAGTATTAAATACGAAGAAATTATGTGCCTAAACTTTCACCAAAGGGCAATTAGAGATTTAAAGTACTTCATTATAAAGCTGATTATGCTTTTTATTGTACCTTTCGACTGAAGAAAGAAAGATTGACTTGGTTATTCAATTTGCAAGCAAACAGTGAACATCAATTCATAAGTTTTATAAGTCAGCTTTAGGTGCTCAATTATGAAGTCGTCCCCTAATAGAATATATGGTAAGAATTATGGTAGGACCTTTTTTTTTTTTTTCCCTAATCGTAAAGATAATTTATGATGCATTGGATAATGGACCAAATCAATTTAAACTACCAAAATTTAAGATATTTTTATCAAATGAAACCCAACAAAAAAGATCAATGGGTCAAATCAGTATGAATCATCATTCAACTCTTGAAAACATTGCACAATACAATCAGATTTGGGTGATCATGGAGGCACTCAGGATGTATAGCTCTATATATATTACCAAAAGAGAGATAAAAAGATAATTTTAGTTCTTGTGAACGAGTTGAAATATAAAAGCTATGGCTTAGATTGGTGTTTGAGTTCAACTCCAACAAAAAAAAAATTTTATTTTATTTTATTGGATTTTGTTTTTTTGTTTTTGAAATGTTAATAAAAATTATAATTAATTTTTGAAAAGTCAATCAATTACAATTTAAAAATTTTAATTCCAACTGACGATCTAAACGGAAGCTTAGTTTTTTTTTTTTTTCCTGTTTTCTTTTTTCTTTTTTTTTTTTGTTTCTTTATTGAAATCGTTAGATTGTAAACTTATCACATATTGCTAACTTACTAGGCCACCATGGACGTGGATTGGACTTCCTCTCTCTCTCTCTCTCTCTCTGAGAGAATGAGTCCTATCCAAGCTCATTGAACAAAAATATATTAGCTTTTATTTGTATTTCTCAGTTTCCTTTGTCTCTTTCGCTTGTTTTAACTTATTCAGAGGAGACAAGACAGGAAGAAAAGAAAAGAGGCTTGCGTTTAGACGACTATAATTGAGGTAAGTCGAAGGAATATTTTAAGTGCACTAATTGATGGCCATTTTCTCTCCACAGCACACACAAGGGTCAATTCAATCTATACACATACCCTTTTTAACTGTTCATGACTATGAAATTAAAATTAAATTCCCACATTTTCAAGCACCATTTAACGTTTACATCACTGATGACTTTTTCTCTCCTATATAAAAATAATATATAAATATATGTATACAGTTTAATTGACTGAGTTCCAGCAAAATTGTCTTTTTCCTAATTCTTTTTTCTCTCTTTTTTTTTCTCCCTCTTATTGCATATTTTAAGTATCATACGACTGTCTTCGAGAACAATCACTTTTTTTTTTTTTTTTGCTTAGGAAAAAAAAGATTTGATGATAATCCCGCTATTTCTCATTTTTTAAATTCACGTAGGCAGGAACACTCCTCTGAGTTGGATGAGGATTTGAACTTCTGACCTCCCAATTGATGAGATTCTAAGATTGCTTCCTTTATCAACTTATCTATCCTTACGTATTCTTAAATTCTTAAATACAGTCGGCAGTTCCCTTGTTTTTTATTTTAGCAAAAGAAAACAGCCGGCAGTTCCCCCTTTTTAAAAAAAAAAAAAAAAAAAAAAAAACAATCACTTGTTAACTATTAATATTGCAGACAGCCTATTCAATATTTACAAAATATTACAAGAGCAAATCTTGTTGGTATAAAATATATTCATATATATATATATATATATATGCAGCAGTGAATGGTTTGCTGACTGTGTGCAAATCTTTATCTATAAGCATTATGCTTTTGTGAAAAGCAGGAAATTCAAGTACTGTTCCCTTGTTTTTGTTGTTGTTGGGGGGGGGGGGGGGGGGGGGGGGTGAGAAGAAATAAAATAAAATAAAAGGAAAATGGAAAATGGAAAATGGAAAACAGTGGTACCATTATAGGGATAAAGGATGATACATTTGAGAGTTATGATGAAAGAAAAAATTTGCAAAATTGGAGATAAGAAGCTTGTAGATATTTTACACAAAATGGGTCATCAGAAAAGTAGACGATGACCTAATAAAAAGAATTAGAAGCTTTGTGTTACGGGCATATGTATAAGCTATATATATTATCTGGCCGAGATTTTCGTATTCTTGGGTTTCACTTGGCATTTTCGGTTGAACTCATGCCTGGTCAGGAATATGTACTGAATGTAGGCAACAAAGACGGGGCTTTGCGGTAGCGAAAACTTCTCACTCAATCGACCTCTTTGGCACACTTATGCACCTGTCCCCCAGAGTATACAACAAGCTCATCAGGTAAGTTATTTTTTTTTTTTTTTTTTAATATCATGAATCGTGAGAGCCGTGGACCATGATGGCAATACGCTTAGCACTGTCTGACCGAAGACTATCTCCTTTATATCCAATCTGGGAGGAGAAATAATTTGCAAATGACCTCAATACTCTTGCTTTGACAATCAATAAATAGCTTAGGCAAAATTGTGAACTAATACACCTTCCAGATGGAGATTGTTAAAAGCATATTGTTCAAAGGAGAATCATTACCTCGCTCGGACTATCAGGCGAGAACCACCGCAATAGGACCCCAAGATGAACAACAGCAGGAATCAACTTGAAAAGCAATGGCGTGGTTACCTGCACCATCATTGCGCAAGAATCAATATCCTGAACTGATTTGGACTTCCACACATGAATTAAGGGACGTCATATCGTATATAGTATAACCCAAAAACTAAAAAAAAGAATAAAACAAAGATGAGTCATAATTCAGTAAACCATACACCGTTGCTTAAAAATCATTAACGTAAAATATGTCAATTCAATGAGTTTTAAGAGTTGCCTCACAGATAAACGAACATAAAGCCAAACTATCGATGTACTATAATGGAAAATCATATTATCTACCGTATAGACAGCCAACAATTTTTCAAGCAAAAACAAAAAGAAAAAAAAAAGTTGAAGGAGTAATAAATCCAAGGTCAGCTGTCAAGTCCTGAGAGATTAATTTGTGTTCCATGTTCTCTCCCTAGCATAGAAGAATATTCAGAATTCCATTTTTCTTTTAAAGTATTTTCAACTTTAATTTTTTCCTACGTGTTGCAAACTCATTATAATTCTTTGCTTTAAGGTTACTGTCTAGGCATTACATGTGGTAAGTCGGTTTACTTACCAAACTGAGAGCTGTTGTTCCAAGAAGCAAAAGATATAATTTACCCTGCAATAGTGATCAAACCTTCAGACAGTACGTAGAAGAATGAGGATCTTGCAATTCACGTCTGGAGTTGGTAAAGTTGATGCTGACACGAATGTGTCACAGCTTTATCTCTCTAAAAGTATCCATGAGATTTTGGATGCATTTCTTTGAAAAAAATTATGATCACAAAACAAGCTATTCAATCTCTCCAAACGACAAGATTCAAGGCTAAAAGGCTCATGGATGTTTGGTTTTTTGAACTTTTTATTTTCCGGAAAACTGATAATACTGTAAAGCGCAGCAAAGAAGTAGGTTACAAAAACAATGGAGACCAGCTGATGACTGCACTCTTACAAATCAAGCACTTACCTCCAGTGGCAAAGCCAGAAATTTTGATGGGGGCTGAGAACTACAAGTTTTTAATTTTTAAAATAATAAAATGAAGTTTTAGTTGTTTAGGGTGGCTATTTGTAAATTTAGGGCAAATATACATATAAAAACATAAATAAATAAATAAAAGTTGGATTGTGGGGCGTTGGGGGGGGGGGGGGGGGGGGGGGGGGTGGGGGTGCCTTAAGGCCTTAGTCCCAGCTTTACCTCTACCAAATGAAGATTAGAAGCACGGCTCAAAAGAACAAAAGCAAATTCCCCAATTTGTGCCAGAGACATTCCAACCTACACAAATGACATAACCTAAGGTTCCTCCATCAATGAAATGATTCTCAATATGCACATCTAACTGTAATAGCAGCTTTTGGAATCTTACAAGAAGTGAAGTCTTGTTGTTATATCGAAATCCCTTGACGACAATAGCAACCACAATTGTTTTTATTATGATCACCAAAATAACAGCTGCAAGTAAAATGTCGACATGATTCCAGAGGAAATGAACATGTATTAGCATCCCAATGCTGGCAAGGAAAAGAGCAGCGAAGAAGTTACGAATGGGCTCAACCTGAAGACAAGCAACTTCAATTAAGAGCAGAAACACACGAGAATATCACTTCCGAGATTCAGTATATTCCAACTACAGCAACTAAAAAATGAAAAGGCATACTCCATGCACGAAAACCATAAAAACGAACTGGAAAGGACAAAAAAATTTGTGGAAACTTCTAACTCCAACAACGGAGCATTAAGTGTGGCAAAAAAAGAAATTTTCTTGACAGACATAATCAATTATTTAAATTTGAAAGAGCAAGAAAAAGGCATCGCTCATTAACACCTCGCAAGTTACCCAAGTAGATGCACAAATAAAAGTTTCTTACTTGTTCAAGTGTATGTTGACCAAGATCAGTTGTTGATATCATCACTCCCGCAGCAAAGGAACCCAGCTCAAGGCTAAGGCCAAGTTTATCACTACACTGAAAGGACCTAAAATTATGTTATGTATCTATAACAATAGGCATACATGCATAGGTAGAGGCATATATGCACTTCCCACGGGGTTGGAGACGTTCTGACTAAAAAACTAAGGGCGAGCTGGGAAAAACATAAACCAAGAAAGTATAAAAATAGGTAACATAAAAACCAACTCGTCTTCTTCCCCAACGTAAAGCTAAACAAATAAAAGACATTTGTTATCAAACACAAAAGAATGGGGAAATGGACAAACCCAAGCAACAAGTAAGCAGAATGCTACTGATGCCAGTTGATAGAGTTCGTTCGTCTGAAATAAAAAGAGAATAAAATCAGCAAACAAAACTTGAGGACATGAATTATAACCTAAAACTGAGATTTATCCATACCTGGGACGATAGGCTTATCATGAGTTTAAGGAACCATGGTACACAAGTGCGAGATACTATTGACAAAATGGCCAAAAATGTGATCAGAACCACCAACCTGTGACGGTAAAGTAGTTGTAAAAGAAAAAATAGAACGTGATTCAGAATGAGGAGAAGTCAAACAAGTTAAACACTAATCTAATTTCCAGAATATACATACACATATTTTTAACAGCAATAAAGCATACTCAAACATGCCAAATAATCACACGTATGTCAAAGACATCTTTGACCATTTCCGCACTTTTATTGGTGATAACACATAGACCATGGTTTTGGACAATGTACAACTGCAGCTGCTTAATTAGCCAGAAGAAGTTATATCAATTACTAATGTTCCTTAGTCGATATCACTAACAAAGCTACTATTCGACCATCCAGTAATAACAGAGGACTCAATCAGATGAAGATTCACAATGTAAACAGATCATAGACTGGATAGAAAGAAACCTTTACGCAGCTTATTCAAAAAAAGGCTTTAAAAGCAATCAGAGTTCCCTTACTTTTTTATGGTTATAAATATTAAACATAATGGACAAGAATTAATATGGCAAAAAATAATCTTACGATTTTGTCATGGACATCACTCCTTGAAAAATGCCAGAAGTACCACCAAGAACTGGAAGCAAAGCAAACAGCAAACCGACAGCACAATCCTGATAGCACACAATAGTTTAAACTTGTGTAACATACACATGTATTTAAGAGATAGATACATATTTGTACAAATAGAAGCAAATAGAAAGATAATATTGATTTTGATCTTAAATAATTTTCCTGATGAGGAAGAAAAAACTTAGCATGTCATAATTGGATATCAAAGAGCCAGAAAACAATACCTACCTGCAAAATAAGGGTACCCACTGTGACCTGACCATGAAGGGTGTTAATGCTATTTCTTTCCATCAAGAATTTCAAAACCTACAGAGAAGATGCAATAAGCATCATCGGAAAAAGATTTTCTACAATTCTATGTAGGGAATGCATATCAAGTAGAAAAACCATAATTGCAGGTCAAAAGTTACATAGCTATGACATTATCCATACTTTTCACATTGTTTCATCCATCATAAACCAATAATTGAGATGAACCAGTCAACTATCCAGCTTCTAAAAATTACATCCAATGAAGTCTTGCACTTTAGAGCACGAGATCCTCACCAATGATGTTTCTCTCAGTTTCCCTCGTTTATTAGACTCATTACCAATACCAACAAAAGCTAAAAAATTGCATCCAATCAGAAAATGTAAGGGCATTTACATAAATTACTCCACCGTCACAACTCACAACATGAATAAAAACACATGAATTTTTTTTAGCCAATTTAGTCATTCACATAAAAAGCATCAAGGAAACAGAGATAAGAAGGATATCAGTTCAAGCATAGTTACCACTGCAGTTGAAGACATAGATAGAAATGCTCCAACAAACACCCCCTCAGAAGGTTTACCACCACATAACTGTAAAATGCATGCAACTTAGTACATAATGAATTTATAATATCATTCAGCATATAAAATGAACAGAGAAAAAAAGGTGAAAACAATCATGTATAGTCTCTACTCTATATTGGCCGTGCAAGCAGCCAAAAGATTTTGAGCAGTGCTAATTTATGCTCCTGCTGCTTAAAGCGACATCTAAAGCTCGATACAAGTCCACCACCAAATTAGGAGGCAGTTTAATGATCCTGCTCAGGATCATAGTATACTATAACTTAGTTTTACCAGCATGAACTCCATTCAGGTTGAAATGATCATGACGGCTTTTTAAAAGTTTAAAAAACAGCTAATCCTAATATACACCTAAAGATATTGATTCCCAAATCTGCCAACATACCGAAGCTGTTATTCCACACAAGCACATAAACAGAAAGATCTGGAGTAGACCTCCTAGAACAGCCACTGCCCGGACAACGCGAAGCTGCAATTTAAATTATGGCTATCAGCTATCAGTCTTGATCAATTGATCAAAATAAAAAGTAAATAGAATAGAAAACACAACTAAACCTTTGTAGCAGAAAACTCCAGGCCCAAGGCAAAAAGAAGAAAGATAACACCAAACTGAGCAACCGTCTCAACCTTCATGCATAATTCATTTAAGACAATGGTAACATGAGTGAAAACAATCAGTAACCAATGTAAAACATGGAACAAAAAAATAACACACACACACTCAAACACACGTTTCAATTTTATTATAACATCAATAAACTTTCAATAAGGATATTCTAATATATTTACATGTCAAAAAAAATATTATTGAATAAATGGAAAGATCATTAATAATATACACAAAATTGACATATCATGCATGGTAGGAACAGAGATAACATACTTGCACCATTTCACTAACAAAACTCAGGCCTCCAGGGCCGATGAGAGATCCGGCTAGCAGATATCCAGTAATAACCTGAAAATTATCACAGGGTCAAAAGAAAATTTTCAGGCACAATTTTAAACAATAAAAACTAGCAAACCCAAAGAAAGTTATTAGAGCAAATAGTAATGATAGTCTTCTAACCGGTTGTCCAGCACAAGCAAACGCAATGCCACCACAAGTTGCAGAGACAATAACAACCACTAGATCTGATATCAACCTACAAAACATAGTTTTAACAAGCTAGATCAGCCAAGTTGCAGCTAGTTATGTGCGACTGAGAAATATACAACTGACCAAAAGTGCAACCTAACCTCGAGTCTAGTTGTAGCACAGGAAACTTTGACTTGAGATTGGATATAATAAAGACATTGTCCTGAAGATAATTTCTAGCATGTCAAGACTGAATAAACTCCAAAATAAAGGAAAAAGCGTGCAAGTGCGCCACCAAAATGTAGTACTATCTATGTTAGAAGAACAAAAGCTAATCAGCCAATATAAATTCTCAGCGAGATACAGTGGGCATACCTTTCGATCTATTAACGTTGGCATATCCTCAGCTTGATTCTCATTATCCAACTTGAAAACATGATGAAACTGAAATGACCTAACATAAGGTTCACAAAGATTCAGGCTTCAGCATGCTTTCTCATTATGTATTTAACTTACTTCAAAAGCTAAAGATTAGGTACTCTTATTCACTTCCACCTCCATTAAAAAGTAAGAACATAATCAACGGTTCACAAGATAGACGCACATACTTCTCCTCCTTGGTGTCATTTTTCTTGGACTTAACTCTAGCAACAGTTTCCAAAACTGCCTGACAAATGAACATTTTCCATTTCCAAGTTAGAACAAGAATCAGTTAAAGTAGAACATTCTTGTTAGACAAAAATTATAAGTTAATATTTCAGAATTGGAACCAAAAATATATTTCAATTGCGGATATCGGTACACACTTCATAAGCCAAAACCAATAGAAAGTGAGAGAAAAATGGTGTAGAAGTACGATTGCGGGCCATTGAACTTTGAAGAGGTCAATTTCACAGCAAAACAGACCAAGCAAGTTCTGACACAAGCTTTTCTTTAGTAAATAGTAACTAACATCCTCAAATCAACTTTCAGAAGTATAGCTCAAATTTGTACGACGGTTAGCAGAAAGGAGTCAAGTACCACCGTACCAGATTAAATTCTCTTGTTTATATAACCAAAAAAAAAATCATTTATGCATTTACAGACCACCTCATTATGGTTCTCCAGAAAACTATTAACTGAGTTGACCTAGACACCACTGAAGCATTTGTACAGTCTCTTATTCTTAAAGAAAGCACGAAACCTCATCCTCGTACTATCTATTAGGGAAACAGCCATTAAAGTTTTACTTTTTCAGTTCAATAGGCTCTCTATAAACCAAAATAACAAGAGTTTGAAATGATAAGTTTACAACTTTCTCATTAATTCTGCTTTTTTTGCATTTTCCAAGTTCCAACAATAGTTCCTGTATACTACGAACCTATTTTGAACTACATGGACTGCAAATGATTTCGACAAATGTTTATAAACAAAAACTAATGATTAACTCATCAAAGAATAGCAATTCTTCACTTCATTAATCCAAAATTCCCATCAAGAGTACCTTATCTACCTTCAGCGAGCGAACATTTTGATATTCCTTAGAACTAGATATTCAGCTTTCCTATAGTTTTGCATGTTTCAATTACAGGCATGAACGACAGTAAAACATTCAAAAAAGCAAAATCAATGTTCGTTTCAGGAAATGTGACTGCCGACCTGTTGTCCGGCGACACTGTTGTTGAAGCTACCGGCATCTGCGGCTGCAAGAGAACACGAAAAAGTGGAGTAAATCCTCAACTCATTGAACTCAGAATTCTCCTGATAGATCAAACGAAGAAGTAATTTCCAATTATTAGCCTAATTCAATCAAAATCTCTCATTCTCTCCCTCCACATTTCCATAATCACACCATCGCAATCACTAATCCACTACAACAACGCAATGCAGAACAAGATATTCCATCCAAAACCCTGCTTCAACCGTCGGGACCCAAACGAAACCCTAGAAAACCGCAAAAAGCGAGCTTTTGCATTTCCGTTTTTTCTCAACGAACCTTCATTCTGCTCGTTGTCGGGGAACTCCCTCTCGAGCGCGCGATCGATCATGTCGGCGAAGCTGTCCTCCGTGGATCTCGCGCGCGTAGAGTTCGACTCGGCGTCGGCGACGGTGGCGGTGGTGGCATTGATCTCCTCCGTCGCCACCGAGTCGGACTCGGCCGAATCGGTGGCCGCGAAGAGGGGAAAAGCAAGAGGAGGAACGCAGAAGGAGAGAACGAGAAGAGCGAGAATCGAGGTAGATCGGACCCTCATTACGAAGGAGGAGAGAGGGTTCGGCGGTGGAGGTTGAGCGGAGTGACTCCCCGGCGCAAGTTAGCGTAGCGAGCACCGTCGACGTCTGGGATTTTGCGTTTTTTTTTTTTTTTTTGGAGCTTCTCTCTGTGAAGAAACGAGAGCGACAGTGTGTGTGTATTTTATTTTTTATTTTTTTAGGAAACGGGGATGAAATTACGAAACGGTCCTTGAAAGTAAATTAATACGGATGTGTGACTCTGGTTCTAAGATATCTAGCGAGCTCAGTGCTTACGCGCGCGTCTGATTCACGTGTGCTTATCTGTAAAGTAAAGGACGCATGGAATGACACGTGGAATTTTTTATTTTTTTTATTTTTAACTCAGAACATGTGGGATCGTAAGAACTTTTTCAAACAGCATCGTACCGTCCAATCAACCCTCCCAATCTTATATTTCATTTTTTCTTTTTTTTTAATTTTTTGAAAAACTCAAATTTTAAGAGTTAATTTGGTTCGTCAATTATAGTTAAAATTTTTAATTTGAAATAAATTGATTTTTAAAAATTAATTATAATTTTTATTGATTTAAAAAAAATAAAAATTAAGATGAAAAATTTAAATTAAAGTTAAAACATCAAATGGAGGCTAAAAGTCTATAATTTTCTCATTTTAAAACTAAATGAGATGATTTTTGTGTCAAAAAACTCATAACACAATATTAATAAAACAATATTCATTTTGTATTTTTTTTTCGAATACATTTTAAATTTTTGTACTATTTTTTTATATCACAGTTCATTTCTAAAAGTCCTCCCTAAATACACATTTCTAAACCAACATTCAAAACTGTCTCCAAAAGTCCCCACACATGAGCCCTAACTTTTCTTTTCTTTTTCTTTTTTTCTGAAAAAAGAAATGATCACTGAATCTTCACACCCCCAGATCAACATCATTATGAAATTTTGCTGATATAATCGATGTAATGTAAAAAAGATCTAGTCCATACTTTGTCGCCTAAGATTTAGGAAGTTCAAAATCATCAACACTCAATCTAACTTAGCATGCCATTGGAATAAGTGAGTATTATAATAGGATTGATTAATTGGAATGTTTAACACTATTAAGTTCCGAAGTTTATATATATATTTGTAATTTAGAAAAGGTGAGGAATTTCAGCGTTTTTACATTTTGAGCTTTTAATTCAGTAACGTTATCTTTTAAAAATTTATAAGTATTGATAAATTATTCTATGAATTCAAATATGATACAGAATAATTTAAAATAATTTAGTGAAATCACAATTTCGAAGACAATTTGCTAATTATCTTGAAAAATTCATGGGCAAATACGCAAAAAACAAAAAAAAACAAAAAACAAAAAAACAAAAAAACAAAACAAAACAAAAGCCAATGCTATTTAATTTTCTATGATTATTGGGGGCTTCCTGTCCTATGCAATTAAATATGACCTAAATAAGTCTCACGCCTCACTGTTGTAGATTAAAATCTACGATAGGAAAGGTGTCACGTTGTGTAACCATAAAAGTGATGTTAGATAATTGTATCATTAAAGCTAAATTCTCTTTGTCACACCAACCATTTCAATTCTTGCCCCCAACCTCTTTTGGTCGTAAGGTATAATAAATGGTTAGCATATAAATACAACAAATTTGATTAGTTAAGAGTTTAACGGGGTGGGAAAAAGGTCCATTAAAAGCATCAAAAATCATGTTAAGATTTATCCCTATCTTTAACCATCATCTCAAGAGAATTTCTACAATTAGAAACTTTCTTACTCTTTGTAGTTGGCAATTCCTATTTTTTTTTAACTGGTAGATTAATTTTTTAACATCTGATTACCATTTACTTTAAATGTATAGAGTTGTTCTCAATTATAGATCACATTGATAAAATATTAATTTGATAATCAAATAACAATTGCTACAGATAATTTTTTTTTAAAAAAAAAGAGTATTCTCGCTGTAAAAATTCTCCATCTTTAAATTGATTTTTTTACATGTTTTTAGATAATATTTTAAACTATCAAGTATGAAAATTACATTAACACTTGGTCTACCAATATAATATCACAAGAAAAATCCCAAAAATATATATATATATATATATATATATTCCAAGGGAAAGAAATTGCACTAATTTTTTTGGAAATGAACAAAATTTTGGTTTGTCTTATTGTAGGCCACAAACGTACAAAATATCAAGCAGGTAAAGCAAATCTTACTTTAAAATTTATTTATAAGAAGAAAAGTCATTTTCTTATAATATTTTTGTGTTTGGCCATTTTTCTCGTTGGTGGGTTAGTTATGAGATCACAACATCACAATCATCAGTCTCCACTATAAAAATAAAATAAAAATAAAAAGGGGGACTTTGTTTTGTTTGGACCCGCGAACAATCCTTGCGTGCATCTGAGTTAGTTGGACGGTGATGCCTACGCTCCTCCTCGAGAAGTGGGACCAAGAAGTTATCCAGTGTAGTAACATCCCATCTAGCGAAATACACCTCCAAGGACACTGGCCAATAGGAATCAAAGGGAGTCAACGGTCAATTTAATCACAACCGAACGTGTAAAGGAAATAGTGTCTCTCTGAATTTTTTTTTTTTTTTAAGAAAAAATTTCATTACTCTCATTACTAAGATTAAAAAAACACCGAACATGACAAAACTCGTATTACATGAGATAAAATCCTTAAATAAGAATGAATTCACCAGTAAAATCTGATGACGCTTAAAATGAAATCTCCCCGTATGCTTTTGTTTTTCAGGAACAAAGAACCAAATAATATTTTTAAAAAGAGTAATTATCAATTATAGTATAAAATTTTAAACATAATACTAAATAACATAATTAGATTTATGATCAAATACAGGATAAAAAATGCTCATACTCCTTCCTCTTTTCTCTCTCTGTCCTCCTTTCTCTTTATCTCTCTAACATGAAACTATGCACATCTGTTGTTAAAAATTAATAATATGTTATTAATAAATATGTTATTTACTAGAAAATCCAATGATTTATATGTAAAAATATATTATAATTTATCATCTTTAAAAAATAGCTATAAACTTTAAAAGTACCTATAAAAAAATTGTTATGTATTATGATTTCTGTTGTTTGTAGACCGTATAAGAAGATAAGCAAAAGTTATAAATTTTAGTAAGTGTTTAAGAATTGCAATTTTTAAAAAGCTTTTGAAGTCAAAATAATTTTAAAGTTTTATAATAAATAATAAAAATATTAAAATAAAATTTATAACATTTAATTTAAAATTTTAATCTAAATTTAAAAATATATTAAAAGAGTGTTTTTTTTCAAAAGTAGTTTATTCTAATTTTGACATAAAAGTTTGTTAAAGGCCATAAGTTTTTGACAATTCATTTAAGTACTTTTAAAAATAGATTTTCAAATTAAAAAGTCAAAAACAACTTCTATGGATAGACAATTTTTTTATAAAGGGAGAAGTTGAGGGTATCTACTGGTAGAGTTTTTTTTTAGACCGTTGAGATTTAATTGAATAGTTGAAATGTTATTGGTGTATCATACTTATCATATATCTTACCTCTTATTACCCTTCCCATCCAAAATCTTCTCCGTCGCCGGCAACCTTCCCGCTGCCGACGACCTACCCAGGCCCCCCCACTGCCGGCCCCAGCCTCGACCGCCCCTCACCCAGCCTCGGCCCCCTCTCCGGCCCCTGGCAACCCCCCAGCCCTCCCCCGCCAGCCCCCCGACTCCAGCCCCCGCCGGGGGAGGTCAAGGGAGGGGAAGGGGGAGGGGGACCTGGCGTGGGGGGGCGCCGGGGGGGCTGGGGGGGTTGCGTGGGGCCAGAGAGTGGGGGCCGGGGTTGGGTGGGGGGGCTGGGGCTGGGAGGCCGACTGGGGTGGGTGGGGGGGTTTGCCTGAGGCCGGAGAGGGGGCCGGGGCTAGGTGAGGGGCGATCGGGGTGGGGCAGGCGGTGGGGGGGCCGAGGGTGGGTCGCCGGCATCGGGGGTAGGTTGCCGGCATCCGTCGCCGGCGGTGGGAAGGTCACTGGCGATGGAGAAGACTTTGGGTGGAAATGGTAATATGAGATAAGGTGTATGATTAGTATGGTACACCAATAACATTTCAACCGTTCGATTAAATCTTAATGGCCTAAAAAAAGACTCTACCGGTAGAGACTCTTAAAAATATCTACTACGTTTCTCCTTTTTATAAGGGTGAGTTTGGTTCACCCATCAAAACTCAAATTTTTTAACTTAATTTTTATATTTTTCTGAATTTTTTTTTTGTATTTTGAAAAAGTCAACAAAAATTACTATTCAAACTTAAAAATTTCAATTCAACTCAAACTCAACCCAAATACCAAACACCCCTAAATCACTTATTATAATCTGATATGAATGAGATAATTAGGGGATATGTCAGGAACACAATAAATGGATTGATTTTTGCCAACAGCCATAAAAACTCAGGTAAAAATTATCATAATGATGACATCATTATTATTATAATAAAAATTTTAAAATTCAAAAAACTAATTTTTTTTCCTCCACATTTTCTCTCTCTCCATTTCAAAACACTCCCACTATCTCTCTCTCTCTTCCCTCACTCTCTCCTCATTTCTGATCTCCGGCGCCCGTCGTCACTCCGATCGCCTTCCACGCAGCCGATATTCCCCTCTCTTTTAGTTTTTCGTCCACTGTGTCGGTCGACTTCGTCTTGCCGGCAAGGAGCCGTTGGCCATCGTTGTCTCCTCGCCGGAGCAGCAAATGACGGCCGTCGTTGTCTCTCTTCCTTTTTCTCTCTCTTTCCCCTACAGTCGCCGTCTCCTAGCCGGACGATCAGAGCTGCCGCCGATATAGGACGATCGGAGCCGCCACACTCTCAAGATCTCTCGATCTCTGTTTTTCCCGACCAGAGCTCACCCCCGCCGCGATCTGAGTCCCGTCGGAGATTCACCACGGAGGAGTTATCAGATCGCCAAATCGAGCAATTCGCCAGCCGATCCGCCTCCGCACGACGATCTCCAACCGCGACGACGACGGGCGGTTCTCCTAGCTTCGATTTCGAAGTTCCAGATCGGGCGACGACCGTAGATTCTTCTGGTGAGTCCGAGATCGGGGTGAATTGTGGCTATCTCCCTCAGAACCATGCTAAACTCGCGGTTTGTCGCCCGTGCCGCCGCCTCTGCCGTCTTCTTCACCAGTCCGACCTTGTTAGAAAATCTCGTCATCTCTCGGGACGCCGCGATCGGAGCTGCAAATCCGAGCTCCAGCTAATTGCATTTTTTACATTTTTATTTTACTTATTTTTTGCTTTGATTATTGTGGAATTATTTTCTTTTTCGAAAATTTTTGGTTTTTTAAATTCTGGTCTGTATGGTTTATGATTTTTCTGGAATTGTCGTGTTATTTGGTAAAATCTGATGTTTGTTTAATTACTTCGGGTTACATAATCTGAAAAGTCCGGCGAAATCGGAAGTTTTTGGTTAGTAATCGCTTGGTCACCAACCAGTGACTAGTTGATAAACAACCGGTAGTGATTACTAATTGGAAATTCGTCGGCGATTGATAACCAATTGATTATTATTTAGTGACCAACAAATTACTACCAGCAACGGAAACCGCTAGTGGTTGGTAACCAGATGGTTACTAAGTTGTAATCAAGTTGTACAAACTTATAATCTAAGTGGTTATCAATTAATAACCAGGTGATTACATGAAGATATAAATTAATAATAACAACTGGGATTTTAAAATAATTAAATAAATAAATATTTATCATATCAGCTATGATATTTCTTATAAAAGGTTTTTTTTTTTTTTTTGTGTGATAAAAATCAATCTAAGGTATGATTTTGTGGTCTTTATCTAAAGTTCTCAGTATTAATTATGCCCGTTGGTCTGCACTATCATGATATTTTTTTTACTCAATCGGATGGTGGCAACACGGCACAACTAATTTTGACTGAACCTAACCCATTTGGAAGGTCATCTAGAAATTTTTATTAGATTTTCATCAATTCTTTTAAATTATATATAATCTTTAACTTAATATGACTTTAATATTATATGAAGTTTAAAATTGCATACTACTGATGTGTATGCCCTATAATAAGTTTACACTATACTTTACCAAAGAAAAAGAGAGCATCTTACGTGAATAGCTTAACTTCTTACCAGACTATGTATAGTTGAAATGTCGTTATTATTAACGTTAAACAAGAAAAAATATATATGTATATTTAAATATTTAAATTGCGTATTGTTTTTCTCCCCTTTTTTTTCCTAGACAAATGGTGTGTTGGTTCATAACTATATTGCTACGATATATTTTTATCGTTATTTTTATTAATGTCAAAGTTAGTAAATATTTTGTGAAGAAAACAAAAAAAAAAAAAAAAATATATATATATATATATATATATATACACACACACACATTTCGTTCCCAGAGAGCATGGCACAGTATATGGGGTTATGAAGGAATTATTGGAAGAGATCTATTCCGTTAGTATGTAAGCCTCATGGACAACTCTTAGCATCCGTTTGGTTCACTCTCTCAAACTCAACTTTTTAATTCAAATTTTGTTTTTTTTTTCAAAAGTCTTTGTCTTTTTCTCAAAAATTTTTTTGTCTTTTCTGAAAAGTCAACAAAAGTTACTATTTCAACTTCAAAAACACAACTCAAACTAACGAACCCTTAGCTTAGGTTTATTGTGGGAAAAAAAACAAACAAACAAATTAAACAAAACAGAACAAAACTCTTGGTTTAAACTAAACTGTACTTTTTTCATCATGTTTTTTGTCTTTTCTGAAAAAAGTTTTTAGTCTTTTTTGAAAAAGTCAACAAAAATTACTATTCAAACTTAAAAATCTCAACTCAACTTATACACCAAACACCCCCTTTAGCTTAGGTTTAGTTTAACATTGGAGTTGAAAAATTCCAACTTGTTTTTGTCTTCTTTTAAAAAATTTAACTTAGCTTTACTATTCACAGTTACAATTATATCTTAAAAACTCAAACTTTAAAAATCTATAACTTTGTTATTCCAAATCTAAATGAGATGATTTTTTTAATCATAAAATTTCGAGAGGAACGAAATAATGTCTATATTAAATTTTTTTTTTCGAACACATTTCAAGTTTTCCAATCAGCTAAGTGTACAATTTCAAAACTTAACTCAACTTCAATAAACTAACTCATTCAATCCAAAAAGACCAACCAAATGCGTGCTTATTAAAAGAGCACCAAAGAGGTTGGTGCTCTCAAAGACTATGCTTTTTTTTTTCTTTTTTTTTTTTTTTTGGGTAAATCTCAAACACTATGGATTGCCAACCATTTAACAAGCTTTTTTTATTATTATTATTTTTTAGAATGGATCCGTCTCTAATCTATCTGTTGAGTTAGTCCTAATAGGTTTTTGCGTGGAATGCATCTAAGTGGCCCATTGACACCATTATAGAAGGAACTATGAATGATTAAAGTTCAATTGCTCATTTGTTCAGAAAGTAGAGACAAAAAGTCAAATTTAAGAAACTTCAAGTTAATGAGACATGTCCAACCCATAAGACCTCAACAAATCAAACTACACATGTGGTCTTTCATGGCCTAAAGCTTTTTGTTTGCTTCTCCCTCTAAAACTCCCAAGACAGAACCTAAACCATGAGCGATATAGAACCATGATTTGGACGAATTCTAAACCCCTACAAAGTAGGGCCTTAATTGGGTCAAATCCCCAACTAGTAGGCCCTTGATTTAAGTGGAACTTGCACTGTCTAAGTCCTCTGTATTACCAATCTTTGAAAAGAAAGAAAATTAGGTGGCATTTAGTACTGTTTCTAAGTGTTTTTGAAACACATATTTTTTAGAGGCACGAAAACGAAAATGTTTTCTAAATTGTGTTTATTTAGTAAATATTTTGAAAACAAAAACGAAAAAAAAGTTATGATAATAATTTTTGTGAAAGAAGTAAAAAATGATTGAAAGTTGTTTTCTTATTTGCGTTTTCATTTTTAAGTATATAATTTTACACATTTTTTAATAAATATATCCAAACACAATTCATTTTTTTTCTTTTACCCAAACCAATCTCTTTATAAACAAAACCAAACACAATTTCATAAACATTCTCAGCATCATTTCAAGATATTCTCATTTTTATTTCCATACTTTAAAAAAAAAAAAAAAAAAACTCATTTTCAAGACAAATAAGATTTCTGTTACAAATTTTGACTTTAAGACTTTTACAATATATATAGACCTGGTCAACGTAGCAAAATCTTCAAATTATGATAACCTATTTTTGTCCAAAAAAGTTCATGAAGTCACAAACCTAACCCCCTTTGACCGCTCTTTGAAAATCTTTCCACCAGGTTATGGACTGATCACCTAGTCAAACTATTCCAAGTTGATTTTTCTCTTTCAGCACATTTTTTTAATGAAACTTTTTTAGTACATATTTATCAAATATTAGGTAGAGAAAGGAGGAAAAAGAAAGTGCCTTAAGAGAGATAGAGAAAAGCATTCTTAATTAGAGATTTGACGCGCAAACCACGTCTTTAGTCATCAAATTCCACGTACAAGATTGGATGTTGAGTTTAGGAGTGTTGTCGTCCTCGATCTCAAAGTGTTTTTAAGTAAGTCATAGTCTCGAACTGCTCTTTGAAGATTGGGTTTGCAGGAGAGGGCGCATCATCTTGTGGTGCACGTATCGGCCTTGTCTACTACTTGCCTTGTCTACCGTTTTCTTCTTTGATGTTTGAGCTTGTGGATTTTGTTATTTTTTTGTTACTAATAATGGCCTATCTCAATTAGTTTAAGTATTTATCTTGTTTGTTTAGTACTGCATTGTGTTTTTTTGTCTACAAGATTTGTTTCTTTACGGTTTTTCATGTGACCTTTATGTTATGGGTTTCTGGTTATTGGTTGATCAAATATTTCCATGAACTATAGAGAATTAGTTAAAGAGATATATGTATGCTTGATATTTGGTATGCATTTTCAATTTATATATATAGAATTCGTATAAAACATATGAGGATAAAACTATAGTGATTCGATTCTTAGATTTATTTGTGATCTTCAAGAAAGGTGTATATGGTCAACGTCTCATGTTCACCGATAAAAAATAATACGATGATCACTCAAAATTAATTATTACATTCCCTCGCTTTGTAATTAGGGTGTCTTCCATTTTATAAAGCTTGAAACATATGATTATTAATACAACTGATTGTTAATTAATTGGTGCCGTATATTTTATAGTAGGAAGTTATATGTGGACGTGGATTGTTGGTTATATTGTTTTTGATCAATTTGAAATATATTTTCCATTTCAAAATATATATTAGATAGAGAAACGACATAGATTGCCTTGGATGTTTTCTTGCTAGGAGAAGTTTGATGCATTCTCGTGAATGATTTCTAATATTCATCACAGAGATTTTAGTAGAATATTAATTGAAATATCAGATCTGTCTCTTAGTTTGTTACAAAAGCGGTCGTTATATATTACTTTCACAAAGGAAAAACAGGAAGAAATTAAAATCAAATCGGCAATTATCTTTCGATTTGAGAGTTTCTATGAAAAGCAAAAAAGCAATAAACAAATTTAATATTATGAATGTGTAAGTATGACAGAGTAGGTAGATCACGAGTATACTTGAGCATTTAGATATATAAAAGGAATTAAAAAAAAATGTATGATGTGGTTCAATAATTTCAAAAAATAAAAATAAAAAATATATTGCACCTACTATTATGTCGACATGATCAAAGTCAAACCGTGGAGTAAAAATACTTTTAAAAAATTATTTGGTAAAAATAAATTAAGGGTTCATTACTATTTTGTAGTGGTTGGTTTTTTTTATTAAATTTGTTTATTTTAAGTTTTTCTTTTAGAAATAAACACGGTATCCCTGGATATGTCATGTTAAGTTGTGAAACTACAGTGTCCAAATTGACCGTGTCCTAATTTTTCTTTTAAATTGTTTACATTTATGTCTTTGAACTTTTTGATCATTTTCACTTTTGTGTCACTTGAGTTTTAAAATTTAACTTTAACTTTATTTTTAACTGAAATTTTAATAGAATGGATAAAATATGATAAAATTTAAAGTTTAGAAAGTAAGCTGAGAGTTTTTAAAGTTCAAGTAATAAAATGAGAATCACCCTACAATTAAAGTAATATAGATAAGAATAATCATTTTCCTTATATGAGAAGTTAGGTGGAAATAAAAATACGGAAAACTTGAGGGTAAGTCTCGTATTGAAGCAAAGTTATAAAAATTTTACTGTGTTCCTATAGAATAAGATGCTAATTTTTAACATGCCATACCACATAACCAAAAAAAAAAAAAAAAATTGCAGAATAAAGTTTGGTTTTTCAATATGGGATTTTCAGATGGAGACAACTAAAAATAGAGTTGAGAGGACAAAACCAACCCGCAAGATCTTTGAGATACTATGGGCACTGAAAATAGCAAATACCGACTGATTTGAAATATTCTCATTGTCGTTACTCTCATTGGTGGTTTGAAGGCAAAAATGTTCATGTCAAGACTGCCCCTAGTTTTTCCAAAACCAATGATTCACACTCGCACAAAGCCACCAATCCAAAGTTCAGATCCCGTAAACGAAAAGCATAAGAACAAAGGCCAGTCATTTTGATTTTCCCCTTTTGAAAGCAAGAAAATCCTACTTGATATATATATATATTTATATATATATATATTTATATATATATATATAGACACACATGTATGTGTGAATATATGTATATAAAAACTAAAAACAAAGAGAAAGGTGCATAGTTTTGGAGTCACAAGTGGGAATCATCTAATAAGGGGAAGTTTCCCTTGCAAAACTGAAAGTAAAAGAAGAGTAAAAAAAAAAAGGAACCTAAAAAAAAAAAAAACTTGATTTACAAGATAGAGATTCATTGACCAGTTTACCAGGAATTTAAAAAAACCAGGGAATCACATGGGCTGTTAGTTGCACTTGGACTCTACTTTAACTTTAGGAGAACTCTATGGTCGGGTATATAGAATCATATCCGTAAGACATAGTTTTAAACCATCATATGATATTAAAATTACATCATATTAAAAAAAGGGTAATACAATTTAACGAAAATCGACGAATATCAAACAGTTATTTTTTTAACTTTCCTACCCAAGATTTCTCGTTTTCATTATTGCCATTTTCTAGTCTCCAAAAGTCTCTGTCATTAAGTTTGTGGTAAACTAGTAACCACCCTATCTTCCAATCTAACCACCCCTATATTATAATACTAATAAAGGTAAAACTGCATTGCCACTTGGCCTATATATACTCCCTTGCATTTCATATCTTATGCATAACTATTAGAGATTAAGTAAGGAGATGGAGATCCCAGTGATAGATTTCAATGAGCTTGACGGAGATAAAAGAAGCAAAACAATGGCTCTCCTACACCAAGCTTGCGAGAAATGGGGCTGCTTTCAAGTAACGATTATCGCTTTTTGTTTTTTCGTATTTATATTTCCTCAAATCTAACATGAGCCAATCTATTTGTCACCATCTTAATAAAACACTGCTTGTTTCGTGCAGATCAAAAACCATGGAATCGACACAAAGTTGATGGAGAGAGTAAAGCAGTTGGTGAATACACACTACGAGCAGAATCTGAAGCAGCAGTTCTATGAGTCGGAGATAGCTAAAAGATTGGAGGGCAGAGGACATACCTCGAATGTAGACTGGGAAAGCAGCTTTTTCATTTGGCATCGCCCTGTTTCTAACATGGAAGAGATTGAAAACCTTCCAAAGGATTTCTGGTAACCATAAAATTCTCGTGAAAATTATATATATATATATATATATATATATATAAACTTCTGCTATATGTATGTGTTGTAGAAGTAACTGACTTTTAAGTACCTGTTGCAGCACGATTGTGGATGAGTACATAGCTCAACTGGTCAAGCTGGCAGAGAAGCTTTCCGAGCTTATGTGCGAGAATCTTGGTCTAGAGCATGACTTTATAAAGCAAGCTTTCTCGGGGCCAAAAGGTCCTTCTGTGGGGACTAAGGTGGCGAAATACCCCCAGTGTCCGAATCCGGAACTGGTGAGAGGACTTAGAGAGCACACAGATGCTGGCGGGATCATACTCTTGCTCCAAGATGACCAAGTCCCGGGTTTGCAGTTCCTCAAAGATGATGAATGGATCGCAATTCCACCGTCGAAGAACAACACCATCTTTGTGAACACAGGTGACCAAGTGGAAATTCTGAGCAATGGAAGGTACAAAAGTGTTTTGCACCGTGTTATGGCTGACAAGAATGGGAGTAGGCTATCCATTGCCACCTTCTACAACCCTGCCGGTGACGCCATCATCTCTCCCGCTCCAAAACTGTTGTACCCGAATCACTTCCGTTTCCAAGATTACCTGAAGATTTATGCTACCACTAAGTTCTCTGATAAGGGCCCCAGATTTGAATCCATGAAAAAAATGGTCCATGGGAGCAACGGTCATCTAGCCTAAAAAGTTATATCTTACTTTACAACTATTCTACATATGTATTCCTCACTTATGGGGTTTGTCTGTCACTTTGTTTCTGTTATGTTATCCACATAAATGATCATCAAAAGAAAAGAAAAGAAAAGTTATTTCATAAGCAAAGAATGTTTTCTTTTTCTTCTTTTTTCCCATCTCCTTTCCTTCTTAAGAAGAAAAGTTGCCATCACAGATGACCAAAATATTATGTTTTTCCATATAATTAATTTGTTTTGAGTTTGTTGAAGACTTTTCGGTCGAAACTGACAAATTAGTTTAGATAGTACACAAAGCATGTGAAAGAGAAGAAGGAATTTTAGACTGTTAAAAAATTGAGCTTCCATCTTAAAAGGTCAATCTAATAAGTGAAGTGGCTTAATATCCTTATATGTTTGTTATTATTGTTATATGTTTTCAACCTGAGACTTGGGTTTCTTTTTTAGCAACTCCGTTTTGATTAGATGATTTACTTACCAGCAAAGTGACCTACAGTGTTCTTATTTTTTCATAACAAGTCACAGCCTCATGGCACCAACCCTATACTTTTTTCTCTTAATCCAAGAAAAATATTAATTTGGGTCCATCACCCTTGCAATTGCAAATTTCTATGTTTTCTTCTAAAAAATTTGATATTAAATATTATCTTATCTCGTAAATTTACAGTTCATGTTTATATAAATATATATTTTGGTCCATATTCCTAAAATTCATCGAGAATCATGCAAAGCTGCCCAACGTCTTATTAACTATTAACAAGCAGTTGGTAACAACAACTAAACCACTAACTGAAATTAAGTGAAATCTCAACCTCTCTTTATATCCAAAAGAGATAATCATTTAAAAACCCACCTCCACTCAGAGTCCTTCATAGTAGTTGTATGCTTCCACTAATTGGTCATCAGCCATAAATAAAAATAACGCAGAATAAAAGAATCTAATTAGGTATGATGGAAAAATTAAAATAAAAGAAAAACTATAATAACACCACTTTAACATTTTTTTATAAATTGAAATGGAGATAACTTGCTTTCTAAACTTTGTTCACACGGTAAAGTTAGGAGCATCGATAGCTTTGAGAAGAAGGATAAGAATCCATTATTCTTCGAGGCTAAAAGCTTGATTTTTGAAACAGATTCTCGGATTGACTAAAGCATTGACTGAATCTCATGGCACAAGAACAGGTGAAAAAAGTCTTTAAGTAGTGGTTACATAGCAGCCAATTTAGATAATATAGATTTGGTCACAAGGGTATTGGTTCTCTCAACTGCTTCAGTCAATACGCGCTTATGCGACTTTAGTAGTGGAGAACATTTGATGACTAAACACAACAAAAAGTTTCCAAATTTCAAAGATTTGGAGAATTTCTCAGCCGAATGCTGAACTTCGTAAACAATATGATCAACTGAATCCTGAGTCAGGCATACATTATGATTTAAAATGTTTTGCAGCAGATTAAACAATGATTCTGTCCATACCATTTGATCCGATATCAGATAATGGTGGCAAGGAAGACATATGACTCTCCTCTCATCTTTATCTCCACAGAGCAGCTTCTGACAGAGAGCGGAAACATGAGCCGGGTGCAAGCATTCCTTGACGATTCTCGTGATCACATCGCATATGGGGTTGTTGATGCCATCTTTACGGAGAATCAGCGGAAGCAAGAGGGCGTATTCAGCAGCCCTCTGATGGAGCTTGCAGTACTCCACAGTTGCGGTCAGTAAAACACGAGGAGCTGGTTCTTCAAGAGCTAACATTTTAGGAAGGATGATTGAGCTGAGAACTTGGCTTGGCCATGTAAGCTCCTCTTCACTGCCATTTGAAAGATTTGATATCAGAACCGAAGCAGTTTCATCGTCTACAAGCCAAGGTTCAATCAGCCCCAGAACCGTTAAAGAATCTCCTCCCGTTTTAAAGCAAAGTTCCTGGATTTCATTCGCTAGGTCTACAGTTTTGGATGCTGATTCGAAATTCATAATCCGAGCTTTCAGACTCGCTGCTTTGTTCTGAATTTCGGGCTCTAAAGGATCATTCATGGGGCGATCAATCTCAACTTCGTCCACGACTTCATCCATTAATTCTTCTTCATCCTCTCCAACTCCACACAAAGTATCTTCATTATTCCCGGAATCACCATACAAAGTTCTCGAATTCATCAAATCCTCAGGCGAAACAGGCAGCCACGGAAGCAAATTACCGGCAGCCGCCGAGTCCTTAAGCCAACACGGGACAGAATCGAACTCATCCTCCGCTCTCTTCTCTCCAGAATCCAAGCTCAAACCCGAAATCCTCGACAAGGACAAAACGTCGAGCAGATTGCACGCGGCTCTCTCGACCCAAAAATCCAAACCCCCGCCGCCACTCAGGATATTCCGCGCCAACGAACGCAACTCCCGACGGCAAAACCTCTGTCGCTCCACGGCAAGAAAGGACAAAATCCGTGCCTGAACCATGCTGGGAAGAGTCTGTACAAACATAACCCTAAAAACTCACGGACATTATCAAAAACTAAACAAATTCAAAACACAGAGAAGTCGAAAATTCACAGATTTCGTTCAAATACCTCTTTGAGGAGGAAGCCGAAGAAGAAGAAGAAGAGTTGTCAACGACAATGGCGTCGAAGGGTTTCATTAGCAGTGTCAGAAACGAGGCCGTGGTGATCGGAGCC
Organism: Ficus erecta; assembly: GCA_008635985.1. Classification (NCBI taxonomy): domain Eukaryota; kingdom Viridiplantae; phylum Streptophyta; class Magnoliopsida; order Rosales; family Moraceae; genus Ficus; species Ficus erecta. The sequence continues at coordinate 82,159 of BKCH01001111.1, forward strand.
GTCGCTGAAGAAGAAGCACCGAAAGACCGGTGTAGCCACAGAGAAGCTTCCGATTCCGGCGCCGGAGAGTTCAGGAAGATGTCGAAGAGTGGGACCCACGCCTCCATTTTCGCCTTCCTTCGCTCTCTGGCCTCTGCGAAGAAGAGAAGGATGTCTGTTTTTTTTTTTAGTTTTTTTAGTTTTTTTTTTTTGAAATTTTTGGAGGGAAGAGAATAGCGATAAACCGCGGGAAACTTATTGCTCCGTTCCGGTTTTAGGTTGTTCGTGTTTCCAAATGGGGGTCTTTCTTTTTTAAAGCCCAATTTTGAAGGAGCGAAAGACGGATAAAATTTGTTATATCCAAGGATACATGTCGGTGGCTTGGTGTTTCGGATTTGATAATTCCAAGGACCAATCAAAGGGCTGCAAAGTGTTGTTGTGAGTTTGTCACGTGTGCAGATTGTCCGAGGCCGGCGTACTTGGGAAGCTCGTTGCACCGCACTTTCAGTTTAACTGTTTAATGATATATGGGAGTGAGTGTAATTGGTGCGTGCTGTACGCGCTGTGATTACGCTAGGGTTTGCTCTAATGCATAAAAAGGGCTTTTTGAAAACGCGGGTTCGCTCTCCAAGCAATAGCCACGTGGAATTGTCCCGAGCTCCTCTGTCTCTCTCTCTTTTTTTTTTTTAGATAAATAAATATATTTTCTTCAAGAGTAATTAACCTAAATAATCCCTTAATTATTTATAAGATGACAATTTTATTCATATCTTTTTAATTTTGACCGAGACAATTCTAAACTCTTTAAATATTGGTAATCTTAGTCATTTCTGTCAAAATCCGTTAAATTTCTAACGAAATGAACCATGTACAATGCATGTGATCTAACTTAAAAGGGTATTTTAGTAATTTAACAAAAAAAAAACTCATAAAAAACCCTAGATTTTGGTCTTTCTCTCCTCAATTCCCGCCTCTCTCTCTCTCTTTCCCACCACCACCATCACAACAACATTGTTTACTTTGCCGACCCCCTCACCTCCGACAACTCCCCTGACAATGACGATGACGACGACAAGCAGCAGATCCGGCTTCTTCTACGATCACGCGAACAACACCATTCAATGGGCCTCCGCCTAGAATCTGTTGCTAAATTGGACTCTGGCCAGAGAAGAGCTTTGCCACGATGATCGAAAAATGATCTAGATCTCGATTTTCTCATGAGATCGCATCAAATCTCTGTCTCCACTGAAAAAGTGTGTTTTTCATTTGAGGTCCCCCTCCCCCCCCTCTCCCAATTTTTTTTTTTTAAATTTTCGATTGGTTTCATGGATGATTCGTTAATGTTGTTTTTTTGGGGAATTTGTTGTGGAATTGTGCATTTTTATGTTGATTTTTTCATTTTGTGGGAGATGGATCGGAATTTGGGGCTTTGGTGTTGGTGTGGGAGGGATTGGAGGGCTGATGGTGGTGGCTCATCTTCTCAGTGTTGGCACGACGGAGATTTAGCTGGGGCGGCACGACAAAGACTCACAAGTCTAGGGTGGCGGATCTGGGCGGACTCAGAGTGGGTGGGGGGGGGGGGGGGGGGGGCGGGAGGGGGGACTCAGTTCGACGAGCCTAGATCGTAGAGGGGGGGCTCAGCTCAGCGAGATTTGCGGGGGGTTCGTTCTTCGTTGGGGTGGGGTGGAGGCACCTGAGCTCGCCGGCGGGGGAGGGGGGGGGAGTCCTTTTTTTAATGTATATTGGGTATTGTTTTTTCAAAAAAAAAAAAAAAAAAAAAGGTGTTTTTATCTTTTAATTATTAATCTAACTCATGTGATGAGTCACATGACATTTTCCATTAGAAACTTAACGGAATTGGACAAAAATGACTAGATTGCCACCATTTAGAGAGTTTAAGGTCATCTCGGTCAAAATTTAAAAAAAGAAAACCAAATTGTTACATTTTCAATAGTTCAGGGATCATTTATGCTAATTACTCTTTCTTCAACCATAAAATTCAATTCTCACAAATATAAATTCCTTTTGAATTTTTATTTTAGTGCTCTATTTTTCATTTAAATTGTGATGTATTTTTGCTTGAATATGTTCAAAAATAACTTGTGAAGCATTGTAAATTACGCTAACTAAAAGTCTCGATTTGCATAATTTGACGCCCATGTGAAATAACAACTAAACTATAACCGAAGCAGCGTTGTTCAAATGGTCATCACTAAGGAAGTCAGAAACCACACTTATATGAATGCAACAACCAGGTATGTGATCTATCTTGAGGTCAAGCAAATCACATGACTTCCACTCATCACATTTAAAAAAAAAAAAAAAAAAAGCAGCATTATTGTGTGTGTGTATCTATATATATATATATATATATATATATATATATATAAAAGAAAAGTTGGACAATCGAACTAAAAACAAAAGAAAAACATTAAAGACAAATTCTAATATCAATAATTATTCTTTTATTGATAATTTTTAAGCTTTTTTTTTTTTTTAATTTGAAGGTGAGGAGATACAAATTTTATATCTTGTAATGAAGTCAGATATAAAATTATCATTAGATTATATATATAATAATAAAATAAAAATATTGTATGTATCAATGAAAAAAATAATAACTCACCAAATTATAAATTAGTATTTAAAATTTAAAATTGAGGTTGACATATGTAACACTACTGAAAAACTCGATGAGCCATAAAAAACAACTACAATGACAAAAGACTCGAGGCTCAATTTGTTTAACCATAAAATTCTCCCCCTCTTCCCACTAGAAACCAACCACAATAATTCTCACGGTGACTTTCCCATTTGTTTAGTGGTTTTTAATGCTCAAGTTCAGCTTTTGACACTTGTTTTCATTTTGTCCCCATTTGTTAGTTAAGAGCTTGTTTGGGACGTAAGTTTAAACTTACATCCATCAATTCAATTTTTATCTTTTTTTTGAAATTTTTTTTTATTTTTTCTGAAAAAGTCAACAAAAATTATTATTTAAACTTATTAATTTCAACTCAAACTTACACACCAAACACCTCCTAAGTTTTGTTTGATAAATTAGTTTAATTTCAATGAAATTATAATTTTTTTTTGTTAAATTTTTAATTTTTTTTAAAAATTAATAAAAATTAAAATTAATTTTTAAAAGATTAATTAATTTTAATTCCAACTAAAAATGTAAATGGATAATTAATTTTTTTTCTTTTTCTTTTTTTTGCGCGCTAAACTTGTCCCCAGTCGTTTGGTGAGATAGTGACAGCGTCAATCTCCTCCCTCCGTACATTAGAGAAAAAAAAATCCTTACCAATTTAATTGAGAACTTTCTCTCATCTTTTCCAAAGCATCAATATTATCTTTTTTCTTCCTTTTTTTTTTAATAAATAATTTTCTTTTTTCTTCTGCTCATTTACCACACTTCCTATATAATTCCCAAAGAAACTTGTCAACAAAAAGAACACACCTCCTGACCTCACATTTTCACACTTCTCTAGTCCTCTTACACTCCAAACACTGAAGAAAAGAGTAAGCAAGCAATCACAACAAAAACCACATCATAACCTCTTCTTCACCCAACAAATCACTCAAATCCACTCTCTTTCCTTGAAAAAAAAAAAAAAAATAGTGTGTGATTTATTTCTCTGCCAATATGGGAGGAGTGAGCAACAACATCACGGCGGTGCTGAACTTCATCGCGTTCCTCTGCTCGATCCCGATCATCGCGGCCGGGATCTGGCTAGCGTCGAAGCCGGACAACGAGTGCATCCGCGAGTTCCGGTGGCCGGTGGTGCTCCTCGGCGTCCTCATCCTCCTCGTCTCCCTCGCCGGCTTCGTCGGCGCCTACTGGAACAAGCAGGGCCTCCTCGCCTTCTACCTCTTCTGCATGGCCGTCCTCATCGCCCTCCTCCTCATCCTCCTCGTCTTCGCCTTCGTCGTCACCCGCCGCGACGGCGGCTTCTCCGTCCCCGGCCGCAACTACCGCGAGTACCGCCTCGACGGCTTCTCCGACTGGCTCCGCGACCGGGTCGCCAGCTCCAAGAATTGGGCCAAGATTCGCACCTGTCTGGCCGACTCCGACGTCTGCACCAAACTCAATCAGGAATACATCTCCGCCGATCAGTTCTTCGCCGCCCACATCTCTCCTCTTCAGGCGAGTTTTCCGTTCTCTTCGATTTTGTTGTTTTTAATTTCCTTTTGGATTCCGATTGCGATCTGTTTGTGTGGCTTTAAAACGTTTTTCTTTTTCGTTCTCATTAATTATTATGACATTAGTTTATGAATGATCATCCAAACAACTCATTAGTTTGTTCCTTAAAAAATATATATATTTTTTAAACGGCGCAACAGTGACGCAACGTGACTGGTTGTGGCAACGACTTTTGTGTAAAAAATGTTCTCTCTCTCTTTCAGTACCTACCAGAATCAGGTTATCCACATTAAACATCTCCGGTGTTAATAACAAGACATGATTCTCATAATTATTTACAAATGAGCCATTAGTTTTTAACGATATTCACACATACGGTCCCACTGAGCACATTGATCACGAGATAGACAATTTGATGTCTGATAATTGTTGATTGAATTTTTTTTTTTTTTTGACAATTATAAGCCCTTTAGAGTTCTTGATAAATAAAATTGGATTATTCTCCAAACTCAACATGGCCCTTTAAATATTAGGCCATTCTTATTTTTGTCTTACAAACTTTAAAAACTCTTACTTTTAGTTTCACTTCATTATAATTTATGTTGAAAATGTACTGAGAAAGAAGGATTAAATGCGGTTGAGTGGTCCTTTTCTGTCTTTTGCTTTAAAATTTTTTTTTTTCCCTAAAAACAAATGCAAAAATGGGAAGCTAAGAGCGGATCAGTTTTTAAAGTTTAGAGGTCATATTCAAAGGGTATAGGTGAGATTGATCAATAAAATTAACATCTTAATCACTTCATTCCTTTGGCATTGAAATTCAAATGGTCTCTTTGCTTTGGTGAAATTGAGGAGCTACTAGATTTTTCATGCAAAACCTAGATTTAGGGCCAAATGGGACCTTAGGAGGGCCAATGCCATGAACCCCACCAACAAAGCAGAGAGTAATATGGTCCATAAGTTGGGATTTAGGGTCCTCACTATTGAGATTTCATCTCATCACCTAAGGTCCGCGTGACTGGAGATTGCATTAAAGGAAAAAAGAAGACCCAGACACATATATATTACCAAATAATGGCTAATGCTATTGTGGGGGTAATATTCGTACAAAATGGAGTAGTTTGTGAAAAACTACTATAGTCTATATGCCAATTACACGTTAGTATCTAACTAATCATGGATTTGAGACTTAAACAAAAGTTATCAAAATTATTGAGGCCATGGTTTGTCCTTATTGGTGACAAGGCTTATGGTTGCCAGCTATTGCCTTTGTTTGGTGGCATTTCTTATCTTTATCATAGTTCCCTTTTACAATTTTTGTTTTGTTTTTTTTTTTTTTCGTGAACATGTTCTTAAACATTAAACATTAAAATTGTAAAACTGGCTTAAGTAGAACTCATTCCCAAAAGTTAGCTTAAGGGTAGAGAGTGCCAAAGCCACATACATAAGGTACAGTAGTCTAGTAACTTGGCAAATTCCACTCTAAATGAAAAAATATGCAAGATTGACCGAACTTAATGAAGATATATGTGTGTGTATTTATATTTTTTTTCTTGTGTTACAGTCAGGATGTTGTAAACCCCCAACAGTCTGTGGGTTCAACTACGTGAACCCGACATTGTGGATAAACCCGGTGAACCAAATGGGCGATCCAGACTGCTTCCTGTGGAGCAATGACCAAACCCAGCTCTGCTACAACTGCAATGCTTGCAAGGCAGGCGTGTTGGGGAACTTAAGAAAAGAATGGAGAAAAGCAAATGTAATCCTTATAGTGGCGGTTGTGGTCTTGATATGGGTCTATCTCATTGCCTGCAGTGCCTTCAAGAACGCCCAAACAGAAGACCTCTTCCGCCGTTACAAGCAGGGTTGGGTCTAATCTCGTTTCCAAACACACCCCCCCACCTTTACCTTCTTAGATTAATGTCATTTTTGTTCTTTCTCATGAATCTTGTCTCTATCAACTCTTGTACATATTCCACTGTTTCTCTCTCTCTCTCTCTAGAATTTGTGTCAATTACTAGTGTATAATTATGTGCTCATTCTCCAACTTGATTTTATTAATCCAGCCTCTTGCTAGAAAAAAATGGGAATAGTATCTTAAATTATCAGCTTTTCTTTCCTTTTTTTCTTTTTGGGTGTGTGTGGGGCTGAGTATTGGATTCTACTATTTAGTGGTTACTTTTGGTTTCTTCGACAGGTATGTCTACTTTTTTTAATATTTGGCACTATGTCGTAGCCATTGTCACGCGCTCTAGCTCATATATATATATATATATTTATATAAATGTATATGGGACGTCTACGGTCCTTCCGTGGAAAAGAAAAGAACCATCCGTCAATTTGTTTCTGGGCCATTCAGATGTCAATGAACGCTCACGATCGATGGAGGGGTATTGAGATGCCTTTTACAACTGGTTTGGTAAGAAGCCGGTTAATGAGGCTAAGGCAAAAGTATTTCTATTTTTTATTTTTATTTTTATTTTTTATAGAAGTGTTTCCCTTCTGCTTGTTGCCAGCTAGAGTAAGGCCTAAATCTATAATAGTGGAGACTCAAAAAACGTGCACTCTTTAGAAAGATAGTCCTCATGAAAAGCGAAACGCATGTCGTTTCGGTTGCTTAAAAGAATTACAGATCCTTCTTTCTTCTTTGTGATTTTATGCATTATTTACGATATTTTCATCTCGTCGTCTAAGTGAGATATAAAGGAGAGTCTTATTTTTTTTTTTTATTAATTAGTATTATGCATTACAAAACCACCCTATTGGAAGTTATTTTTTTTTTGTCTTTTTCTATCGTACCGTTTTTTATATCGTACAGTTTTATTGTCTAACTAATTCGATTGAAATCTTTGGTTATTTTACTAAATAAGGATTTATTTGGATCATAAATTATACTTGTCATCAAATTAAATATATGAATCTAAACATAAAACTTGAGTTGTGTAATCAGATTAATGTAAACGTTTCAAAAGGCTACCCCATCCATTTAATGTTCAAGATCTACTGTATACCATTGAGCGTATTGTATTTTGCCTCTAAAACTGAATTATGTTACGATTATGTGTACGTTGGTTTATGGAATTATATATCAATGATATGTTGTCGTATTCAATATCAGGACTTAAGGAAAAAATAAAATAAAATTGAACAAGACAATTAAATTACTTTTGAATCCATTACAAAATATTACTATCTTACCCAGTCGATTCTCACCTTCACCCACAATAGCCGGTAAGCAAAAGCTTGAAGTACTTTTCAATTTGTTGTATCCCATGCTTTGTGGATGACTGACATCTCATTAAGCAATAACTTAAAAGTCCAAACTCTTTCCACGTAAGTGAAGGACCGTCCTACTAGAAGGACATTAGACAATGCTTATATATATATATATATATATATATATCGTTGCACTTAATCCATTTTTCAAAATTTTTCTCTTTTTCTTTCATAAAAAGGTTGATTTTTATGATTTTTTTTTAAAATTTTTTTGTTACAAAGTTGAATTTTAGGTTTGAACATATGATGTAAAAGAGTTTTTAAATGCCGACTATTTTAAAAGGCACCGACGTCCATTTCTTGGGAGACAAAGACAAAGGCCTTTCCAATGTCAAGATCTCCGGGGAATGATTTCTTTCTTCTATAAGATGTAAAGTTTTATGTAGTGTGAAGAAAAAGAAGCTTAGAACTGTGAAAGGCTAAAAGTATGGAAAAATGGTTGGCAAACTTGAAATTATTTTAATTATTTTAAATCTAATTTAGATTCTGGAGATCTACTAATGTTACCTCAATGATAAATTTGCTTAATGAATCACCAAGCTGATAAGAGAACAACCCATTAAAGCGATGAAATTTGCAGATATTCATGATTTTTTAGGCCAAATATACTCCTCACCGTATTATTATGTCATTATTTAGTAAAAGGGGTATGAAAGCACCCCTCCCCCCGGACCAAATCACTGAAATGTTAAAGTTGTTTTTGGAAATGTCTCCATTTGAAAACGAAAATGAGAGCAGACGGAAAATGATTCAAAGTTGTTTCCTCATATTTGTTCTTATTTTCTAAAATTCTAAGTATTCAAATGGAGAACAGAGAAAAAATTGTTGAAATTTGTTTTCTCATTTTTGTTTTTATTTTCTAAAACGCTAATAACTTAGCGCATGTTTTGTTTTAAGAAACATGCTCAAACACAATCGGTATGTTTTTTATACCCAATTCAATCTCTCTAAAAAAATAATCAAACACAATTTCAGAAAAAATCTCAACATTATTTCAAAAAAAAAAAAAAAAAAATCTCCTTTTTTATTTTCTTACCCAAAACGATCTCAACAAGTTGCGTCTCTGAAGTAATCTTGGATTCTACACTTTCAACTTGCATGGCTTGCCTTTTTCATTAAAAAATACTTAAGATTTGGAAGGAAATAATTTCAATCTTTCTTGTTTTCTTTAATTTCTTGTTGCATTGCTTTTCGTTTACTTCCGTTGTTCAGTTTTGTCGTTTCCATGCTCATGTTGTTACTTTGGTCGTTTCTATAGTTCTTCTCGTCTCTTCTCTTTGTCGTTTCCATGTTCGTGCTTTTCCGCTTTGCTCATTTCAGTACTTGTTAGTTTGTCATCCTTCGTTTCGCGGCGCTTTCCATTTTTTGTTGGTTTTTAAGTATTTTGTTGTTGGTTCAATAATTGTCGCTTTTACTTATCAAAATAATAATAATAATAATGCTCGCTTTTCAGTGTGTCGTTTTCTCATTCACGTTTCGATTTCGTGGTCGTTTCCATGTTCATGTCGTTTTTAGCTTTGATGTCGCCTTTTTATTTTTGTCCTTTTTCTTTTGTTGTTGCTGTTCAGTTCTGTTCTATTTAGTTTGGTTGGCGTAACCATAGTTCCTGCCCTTTAAAGTATCATTTTAGTTTCGATGTCTTCTTTGTTCTTGTCGTTTTCATTTGACTGTCGTTACCCTGTTCAAGGTGACTTTTGTCGTTTTTCAGTTTTATTTATTTATTTATTTATTTTTGTTCAATTGACTCTTGCCAGAATATTTAATTTTTTAGTTCTTGTAGTTTTTCGTTTGATTCTTTTGCTGATTTTAGTTTGTCTTTTTTTTTTTTTCTTTTGAAGAATTTTAGTTGGTGCTATTTATTTTTTTTTACTTTCTCATCATTTTCGTTTTAGTGTCGTATTATTCTGTCGTCATTTACTGCTTTTCGTCGTTTTTAGTTTGTTGTTATTTTTCATTGATTATGGTTTCCGTGTGCGGAGGTTGTATTACTTGAACTTTGGCGTCAAATAGTTCTCAAGGCAAACGATTGGTTATGGTATCAGAAGAGCGTTCGTTTAAAAAAAAAAAAAAAAATCCCACTAAATCATAAACCCGGAAACCCAAAATCCCATCAGAAATCAAAGGAAAAAAAAAAAAAAAAAAAAAAAAAAACCAACGAAGCCACAAAACCTAGAAATATATCTCCAAAAATCCACAAACCAACAAGTTGAATTCCCTTAGTTTTCATTGTATTTCTTGACATGGTATCAAAGCCCAACAAGCTCAAACGAGCAGCCTGATCCATTCAATATAAAATTAGTGACTTAGAGTACCATTTTGCAGGGGTGTGTTAAGAGTTAAAAAAAAAACTCAAATCCCATATTATAGACACATAACAACGATAACATACATATAAGGTATAGGGCACGTCACTTAAAAGATTGACCTTATAAAATGAAAACTCAATCCCTTAACAGTCTCAAATTCCTTGTTCTTCTCTTTAACTTTCACATGTTCCCTTCTGTTTTTTTTCCCCTTGTTGTCGTTTCCTATGTCTCGTAGTCGTTTTATGTTCACTCGTCTTCTTGAATCACGTTGTTTGTTTCGTGGTCTTTCCATGTTCCAATATTGTTGCTTATGAAATGTTTCAGTGAAAGTGTTCAATACAACTACATTTTTATATCTATATAACATTGTAGATATATTAAATGCTATAATATCTTAACAAAATTATAATAACATAGATTAAATATTTTGTTGCATCTTCTATTTTAATATCTAATAATAATTTTGCTATATCTTCTATTTTAATTTATTATACACCAAAGCCGGTTCGCCTAAAAGTTATACCATGGAAATAATATAATCGAAATTGAGGTCATGTCCTGTCCATTAACAATAAAGTGGAATATAGCAGAAAAGCTAATTTATTCGAAAAGGACAGAAAAAGTAATCAGAATAAGATCATTAATTCTTTTTTCTAAAATCAATTAGGACATTTAATCAGGGCACTCCATTAAAAAAAAAAAATTCGAAAAGGATAGAAAAGTGATCAGAATAAGATAATTAATTCGTTTTCTAAAATATACATATCTGTTCGAAAATGTAATCAGGAACACTCCAACTTCCTTTTCAGTATGTATTGAACTTAGAAATAGAAATTTTACCAATTTAATTACTGAAATATATTTTAGTGGAATACAAATATAATAGATTTGATAAGAAGATATGACTAAATTCAACATTTATTCCAATTAATAAAAAACAATACCAAAAGAATAATTAGGACTGACATTCTTTTCTTGTTTTTTATTCCTCACTCCGTAAGTTTTACTTTTTGGGATGCAATAGAACGGTGGGCATGCTTCCCCTCCCTCGGCCCATACCTCTCCCCCTTTTGCCCATACTTGCATCCATACCGGTCTAATTTAAGGTGGGTGCAAGAGTGGAGATTCCCATTAGAAACACTATACTCATATTTTACCCATTTACCTATTAAGAATTAAAAAAAAACTAAAAACAAATTCCATTAATGTTTTCATATAATTTAGAAACATAACCGAAAAAAAAAAAAAAACCAAGATCAGGGATCGTTTCCCCCTTGTTATGAAGGTGCTTTTCTTTTTGTATTATACTAAAAAAAAATAAAATTTTAATGTATGTATACATATATATATATATATATATTTTTTTTTTTTCTTTCTAAAAGGGTGAATATTTATGAGGTGAGAGAGCTTACTCCACCCCCACACCATACCTGATCGGAGAATTAATCTTTACCCCTATACTCATGTAGAATTCTTCAAACCCGTCGGCTATCTCATTAGGGATGAGTACCTGTACTTATAGGTAAAAATACAAACCCTTTTACGTTTTTTTTTTTTTTTTTTGTTAATCTTCTTTTGGCCAAGGAATCCTACTAAATTATAATATTTAATTTTGTTAGTAAATACATGAAATAAACCTGTCTTTTCCCTATTCTCGTGAAATAAACATGTCTTGTGTTCAATTGTTGTCCTGTTTTGATGCGAGTTTCCGAGTTCAACTTCACTCTTTTTAATTTTGTCGTTTGCGGATAAGCGTCCTTCGTTTGAGGCTTTTTCTCATTCGTAATTTAAATTGAAAGAGCGTGGAAACTGGAAAACATGTGTAGATAAGATGGCTAAACATGGTTGCTTTTGCTCCGACGACAAAATTTTATTTACCCCTACAGGAAAGTAATAAAAATATATCTGCATAGAATTATGAATAGCTAATTCGTGTATATAAAATTAAATTATTTGCTTAGCCCCTTTAAGCTTTATGGTAAGTTTTATAGAGCCGAAAAGTAAAGGGGGAAAAAAAATTAGCGATGCGATTTTGAATAGAAAACAAAATTATAGGTTGTTTGCCAGGAAAGAAAAGTTAAAAGATAAATTGTGAGTCTCATCATTCTCATTCTTTAAAAAAAAAAAAGAGAGATTTTTAGGGAGAACTTATTACACTTGCATAGATATTAGATTATGGTTTTTAATGTAAAATAATTGATAAAATATTCATTTAATTGATAATTTATTTTCTTTTCTCGTAACATATCAAACAAGATAAAAGCAAACCAAATTTATTTCTCTCGTTCACATTTTTTCTCCGTTGCATGTTTTCTCTCTCTCCCTCAATTTGAAGTGTCTAAATATCTTCCATTTCTTTCCTTTTAAAAAAATATCGTTTGGTGTTTGGGTTGAGTTTGAGATGAGATGAAATTTTTAAATTTGAGTTGGTTGACTTTTTAAAAATTAGTTATAAATTTTGTTGACTTTTCAGAAAAAGACAAAAATTGAGATGAAAGAATACAGTTTAGTTAGAGTTAAACTTTGTTACCAAATGTAGGCTAAATAAAAAAAAAAATAAAACTTTTCTCAAGTGTGATTTGTGAAAGAAAAATATGACAAAGAAGGGAGAATTCTACGTTAGACTATTAGAATACCGGTTATCTTTTGAACTATCAAAATTACACACGGTATTGTGAATTTTGCTCTTTTAATATGATTTTGACCAGAAGAAATATGCATTAATTTTTCTATTCCTTAGTCAAGTGAGGAAAAATAAACATGAACTATTGTTAGATACAGCTTAAAGTTCATCAAATCTGTCTACAATATATTCTTGATTCTTCTCTTCCTTCGCATATATATTAATTCGCTGTTTTTGGCATCTAAACTTGACTTCTTTTTTTTCTTTTTGTGTGTCAGATGCAGATATATATATACACACACACACACATACACTTTCCCCGGTTTGAGAATGGCATCTCAACTTGACAGGTATACAAGCCCTTTTGAAATTGACAGATGAAACTAAAGAAAGAGAACAAAAATTATAATACGCAACTTTTATTGGGTTTGAGTTTAACCATTTCTTGATGAGGCTTGGGCTGTTTTCATAATATACCATTCACCATTTAAGATTTAAAATTAAGTTTACACGGAACCATGTTATGACCAACTCAAACTTCCAATTTCTGAACTTCCTGTCAACCTATAATTATAGTGATATATATATATATATATATATATATCTATATCTTTGGGCATGCTTAACAAAGCGTATGAAATTGTTACATTAACATAGAAGTATGAGTTTGAAAAGAAAAGTTGTTTGGATAGGATCGATTTGTGACACATTTGTCAAGCAAAATTTCAAGAGGACTAGAAACTACAAACATTTAATGCCTTTATATAGATTGAGGAGATTTCCCGTTGTTTCTGGAAAGCTATAGATGAATTGACATAATATACAGTAATGCAACAAAAACAGTTACAATACAAACTTTAATTTTTTCAATTATTACTTTATAATATCATATACATGACACGTGATCATGACATGGTAGTCAGACATAGCAGTAATAGTTTGCAAGCTTTTATTTTGTATCTACAGATACACAACTTATAAGTCGAAATGACAAGACCATAGTTTACTCATAATTTATACGCAACTTCAGAGAGACCGGACACGACACAACGTGGACCTCACTTAATTTTATTCAATATATGTAGGCATATATTTATATATATATATATATATAGGCATAGAAGTACGACACAACGTTCAGCATTCAACACTTCCTTTGAAGGAACTAATAAACTTCTTACACACAATATCCACTTCCACCACCGTTGCAATGAAACGGGTAGCAACAACTTATCAAGATATTGCAAACGTCGTTGTGCTTTCGACAATTTCCATTGGGCACACACTTTTTATCCTCACCAATGATGGGACCTTCGCAATGAAGCCCTTCACAACATATTTTACCTTAAAAAACACTACAATATTGGCCAGGTGCTTTACACTGATTGCCCAGCTGCCCCCTCAACATGATGGCATGAACCATGTCCTCGTCGATTGTTCAAGCGAAGGCAGGTGAGGCCAAGCAGGCGGCCACAACCACGACCAACGCAATCATAGCAGGCGATGTAATCGTCATCATCTTGCCACCCTTCATCTTCAACTCTTTTTTTTTTTTTTTTTTTTTTTTTTCCCTTTTTCTCTTTCTTTAATTTATCTTTGTTATTGTATGTGTATGTTGAAAATTAAGTGGAAACGGAGTCTATATATAGGGCTTAGAGAGTTGATGTATATGATTTGTTACTGGTCCACTGGCTGTAACGTAAAAGTCTCTCGCAAAATTTCAAATAGAGTGATTGGCCCAAACACAATTATTATCAGCATCAACTTGTAAAAGGCATTTCCACCTCATTAATTATTTTTCACGTTTTCCCTACCAAATTATTGAGTTTGTGACGATAATATCTTGAGAATCACGAAACATACTTTTTGTTTTAAATGCAGTTTAATTATTTTTAAACACATTTTAATACACTAATTAATCCAGTTTAGCATAATTAATCACGATTAATTCTAACATGCGTAACAAATGCATGTTCGGAAAAACCGTCATTGTAAGCACATGTAAGAACAAAAAGAAAAAGGCATATTCTTCACATCCAGGTGCATTTTCCACTAGCAGATTGCATACACATTTGTTTAGCTCAAGAAATGGGCTACTTGACCAGTTGAACACTATCCTGATACTGCAGGAATTCCAAAAAAATCAACGGCGTTGTACTTTCATCGGCTACTATGGTCTTTTCACTCTTGACTTTTGCTTCAAGTTGGTAGTCTCAATCTTAATTTCCAAGAATCGAAGATTGTTCTGTGTCTGAGTTAAAACAGTATCACGTTTTCCCTGCCAAATTATTGAGTTTGTGACGATAATATCTTAAGAATCACGAAACATGCTTTTTTTTTTTTTTTTTTTTTGGGGAACTTGGGGTTGAGGGGTTCTGCACCTTTAAGTAGAGTCAGATATGGTATTACCATTAGACTATGTCTACAACCATTAGAAACATGCTTTTTAGTGGCAATATAATTGAACCGTAAAAAGTGGAAAAGGTACCACAAAAAGTATTGCGATAAAATTTTGTGACATATTTTAAAGCCCACAATTGCCAATGTCGTAATTGATTGTGAATTTTTTACAAATGCCTCAAATTTCTAACTAAATGTGTCATGTGCAATGCATGTGATCTAATTGATGAGTGTATTTTAGTAATTTAATAATAATTCATTTGATAAAAATTAAAAAAATAATTAAAAAAATACCATTTTCTCTCTCCTCTCTCTCTCTCTCTTTTCAAGGTCAACGATATCCCGGGGGGAGAGGGGACCTAGATTGGCAAACCCCGTAGGGGGGGGGGGCGGACGGTGGCAAAAACACAGTGGGGGAGGGGGGGCGAACCCAGATCGCGGTGTTGCCCAGGGGGAAAGAGGGAGGGAAGGAGATGGAGCTCACGGTGCCGACACGGGGGGGGGGGGGGGGGGGGGGCGGGGAGAGGGGGTGGGCAACGAGGGGGGAAAGAGGGAGGGAGACGGTGTTTGGCTCCGACTTCGGCATCAGATTTGTTGGGGGGGGGGGGGGGTTGGTGGGAGAGGGACGGAGGAGGAGGGGGGGGGGGGGGAGGGGAGGGGAGGGGTGAGAGAGAAGGAGAGAGGTCTCTCCTCTGTTTGTTTGTTTGTTTTTTTTTATTTATTTATTTATGTTATTATATGAGTACGGGTATTTTCGTCTTTTTATGGGTAATTTCACTATCTATAACTTGTGGAAAGTACTCTTGGAAGGGAAGAAGTTGAATAACTTCGATAATTAATTTGTTTTGACAGTAGTTGCCACGAAAGTAAGGTTACGAATGTAGTGTGTTTATGAGAGAGAGGCTTTTAATTTCACTGTTCTTAAATTAAACCTTCAAACAGTAGTGTGTCAATAAAAATTAGTTTTTATTTTTTATTTTGCTGACAAGGAAAGTTAGATTTTAATTTATCTTTTATTTTAATTAAGGTTAACCTGTTTCTATTTTAAAAGTCACTTGTGACTATTCAGCAAAAAAGAAAAGAAAAGAAAAAAAAAATGTTGCACAGACACAATTATTATCAGCATCAACTTGTAAAAGACATTTCCACCTCATTAATTATTTTTTCTCGTTTTCCCTGCCAAAATATTGAGTTTGTGACCATATTATCTTGAAAATAACAAAACATGGCGTTGCTGACATGTCGAACCCAAAAAATCCTCTACTAGGGTTTTTGTAGTCTCTCGCTTTCACTACTAGAAACATGCTTTTTTTTTTTTTTTTTTTTTTTTTAACTTAGGGGTGAGGGAATTTGCACCTTTAAGTAGAGTCAGATGTGATATTACCATTAAACTATACCTATAACTACTAGAAACATGCTTTTTAGTGGCAATATAATTGTGCCATAAAAAGTGGAAAAAGTACTGCAAAAAGTATTGAGGTAAAATTTTGTGGCAATATAATTGTGCCATTAAACTATACCTACAACCACTAGAAACATGCTTTTTAGTGGCAATATAATTGTGCCATAAAAGTGGAAAAAGTACTGGCAAAATTTTGTGACATATTTTAAAGCCCACAATTGCCAATGTCGTAATTGATTGCGAAACATTTATAAATGCCGTAAATTTTTAACGGAATATGTCATGTGCAATGCATGTGATCTAATTGGTGAGGGTATTTTAGTAATTTAATAATAATTCATCTAATAAAAATTTAAAAAATCATTTAAAAACAAAAAAAAAAAAAAAAAACTCCCTTTTCTCTCTCCCCTCTCTCCCTCTCTTTCTCTCTTTAAGATTGATGACACCACGGGTGGAGAGGGGACCTAGATCGGCAAACCCCGTAGGGGGCTGACGGCAGCAAAGACGCAGGGGAGGGGAGGGGTGGTGAACCCAGATAGCGGCGCCGCCCAGGGGGGAAGAGGGAGAGAGGGAGATGGAGCTCATGGCGCCGACACGGGGGGGGGGGGGGGGGGGGGGGAACCTAGATCGCGGTGCCAACGTGGGGGAAGGCGGGAGGGAGACAGTGTTCGGCTCCGGCTCCAACGTTAGCATAGGATTTGTTGGGGGCAGGGGGTTGGTGGGAGAGTGAAAGAGGGGAGGGAAGGGAAAGGGAGGGGAGAGAGAGAAGGAGAGAGGTGACTCCTTTTTTTTAATGTAATTATATGAGTACGGGTTTTTTTGTCTTTTTAGGGGTAATTTTACTATCTATAACTTGTAGAAAGTACTCTTGGAAGGGAAGAAGATGAATAACTTTGATAATTAATTTGTTTTGAGAGTAATTGCCATGGAAGTAAGGTTACAAGTGTAGTGTGTTTATGAGAGAGAGGCTTTTAATTTCACTGTTCTTAAATTAAACCTACAAACAGTAGTGTGTCAATAAAAATTAGTTTTTATTTTTTATTTTTTTGAAAAGGAAAGTTAGTTTTTAATTTATCTTTTAGCGGCACCGCTCTCAATGGCATAAACGTGACTCTAAGACTTCATATTTAATTCATGATGAACGATTTATTGATACCGTCGTGTATTCTCAACTTTTCACAACGGTTTAAGAAAACCGTCGTGCAATCTATGAGTTTCAACGACGGTTTTTTTAAACTGTCATATAATCAATAACTTTCAACGACGGTTTAAGAAAACCGTCATGTAATCATAGAGCGGACCATTGTAGATGATGGTTTTTGTAAAACCGTCGTGTAATCTCCATCGTCTATTCCAATTTTTGTAGTAGTATCTGCCGCCAGTCCTTCCTCTGCCGCGCCTACCCCACTGCCGCCCCGCCTGAATCAAGTCATTCTTGATATCAGAGATGCACAGGTATATCCATGCTAATCTTATACATACATACATACATATATATATATATATATATATATATATATATATAGACACACACTAATTTATCTATTTTGTGTGTTTGTGTGTATATATAAACATGCATAGGCATAAAAACAATTTTAAATATGTTTTTCTGACTTTGTTGAGTAAAGGGGTTGGGAAAAGATTGTGGTTTTTTTTTTTTTTTTTCGTGCACCACATGTTTGAGGAAATGCCTCACTCGGCTAGTGGACCATTTTTGTTCTTTCTTTACTTGTTTGTGTTTGGTTCTTGTTATAAATATCGAGTATTTGGTGCCCGAATTTTCCATCCATTTATTTAAGAAAGCGACAAATTTTGTTTGTGTGTGTTTGAGTTTGGTTTTGCAAAATATGCTTGAATGTGAGAATATGGTTAGAGTTGTATTTGATACTGTTTTTTTAATATAATATATGTAGTTTTGGTTTTCCATATTACGTGTTCGACAAAATGCTCAAATATTAGAATATTTGAAGAATTTCAATTGCTAATTGGGAGAGTGACTTTAGGTGATTGTTTTCGGGGAAAAAATAAAAAGGATTGCTTCGTAGTTGGTGATTGCGAATGTGCCATAAGAATTATTTTAGGTACAATTTCTTTAAAAAGTGATTGTTTGAAATTGGTTTCTTTAAAAACTAAGAAGAAATATATCAACATTACTTTGTTTTTCCTTTGTTTGTTCTTGTTTTGTGGTTATCAACATTAATTTGTTATTTATTTTGTTTCTTTCTTTCTTTTTTTTTTTTTTTTGTTGGAAAAAATGTGTATTATGATCATGTAAAATAAGTATGAACCTTAAATTATGTATGTTGAAGTTTAAGTATGAGTTGACTTATTATATAACTTGTTTGCTCTTAGCTAACACACTTAAAGGAAAGTTGTTTCTCATACCACATAATAGCGGAGGACATTGGATCTTGACAGTTATTGATCCGTGGGATGACTTAGTTCAAAATATCCTATTTATTTTATACTCCTTAAAGAAAACACCAATAAAAATTTATAGTCCTATTTCCTTTCCAAAAAAATAAAAAACAAAACAACAACACAAAACAAAGTCCGTCCTATTCAATGTCATGCAATTTAAATCTTCAAATCATTAATTTTTTGCATAAATTGTCTTTATAAATCTTGATGACTTGTCAAAGTTTATTTTTATTTTTCCAGTTCCTAGACCTAGGCTTTATTGAAACTAAAGTAACATCAATGAACCAATTTTAATGATGTTTGCAATGGGGCATTCTTTTTGACGCAGAAAGGAAAAATGATATGAAGTAATTAGGAAATAATTAATAACACTAGTCTAGAGATAGAGATCATTTGTTCAAATATATGTAAGTAGTAACCATGGTGACATTGATTCGTTAACCCTTTATCAAAATTTCTGCTTTCTTTATCCAAAAGATTTTTCTCATGATTTCAATTGATATATACAATACTAATTTAATTATTCATAATAATAATAGCTCATTGTAGTGATTTTTCTCATAATAATAATAGCTCTGGTAAGAATGCAAGAAACTCGTATAGTGTATTATATAAAATGTGATCAATCTATTTATTTGATTTTTTGATTGTTACCTTTCAGCTTGCCAAACAACTCTACTCAGATACGAATAAAGATGATCCTAAAGCTGAAAAGAAGTTCCAAGAAGTTTAAAAGGCTTATGACTTTGTATTTGTTTCTTTGATTCCACAAGAGTGAAATTGTAGTTCCGCATTATTATGAATTCCACAAATAAGCTGAGGCTTTGATTTATTGCTACTTTTATTTGAGAGCTCAATAAAAACTTAAAATTTTCAGTTTATATTAATGAGGCAAAAATCCTATTATGCTCATCAATTGGATAATTAATAGGACTTGAATGAAGCACACAGTAGCCCTGCTTGCATGCTGCAATTGAACTTGGCTTTGCAGACGAATGTGCTACATTGGTAGGTGAACCTTTACTTCCTCTTAATATATTTCCTTTATTTGCTTGATAGCACTCTTATGGCTTGTTTACTTTCTACGAATAGGGAATCGGAATAGGGAATAAGAATCAACCCCATGTCTACTTACTTATTTTTATCATGGGATGGAAGTGAAATTGTGTGGAGTCCACACTAATTTAAGATTGAATAAGGAGATTGACAATCCCCAACCCCCCACCAAATTAGCACTCCCACTCCTGATATTAAAAATAAATTACTACTTTGCCCCCAACTTTACTTTCTTATATGAGAATTAAAAAGGAAAAGTAAAAAATTGAAAGAATCCTAATTTTTTCACGCTTATTCACTTTTCCTTCTACTGTGTTTTTAAATTTTTTAATACTCTAGCAAAATTAAAAAAGGCAAGCGATAGTAAATCAACTACAAACAAAATTTTAATTTTAGAAATTTATTTCAACATTATGTTCTTTTTAAGCAAATTTATATTTCAAAAAAAGTTAAATATTTACTAGAACAAACTATTTATCTCAAAGTTTGACTTTTTTATTTAAAAAATAATCTTCATAATATAATAACTATTAGTACAGAAACAACTTATCTCAAAATTATGTTTTTAAAAATATACATATATTTCAAGAAAATAGTTATATATTTAGTAGAGCAAAATAATTTATCTCAATTTTTTTACTTTTTTTAAGCGAGAAAAAGAGTTTGGTCATTGAATGTGTAATTTCTTATAATTTTTTTGTAACTAATATTTTAGTCACAAAAGGTTGTTACTCTTTAGCGACTAATTTTTGGTCATGAAATAAAACTTTCAATGACTAAATTATTTTAGTTGTAAAAGTTTGGTCCTCCCTCCATTATTACTATTTAGCTCCATAATGTTTTGTGACTAAATATGCCTTTAGTCACTGAATCTATATTTTTAACGACTAACGGGTTAGTCGTCAATAGATTTGGTGTCGAATACATTATATTTCTTGACCAAATATTTTTGCGACTAACTTTTAGTCGTAAAATGATATATTTAGCGACTATAAGTATTTAGTCGTTAAAAGTTTAGTCGCTAAAACTACAATTTCTTGTAGTGTGAATAAGAATAAGGTTCACTAACTCCCTTTTTAGTTGAATCGGATACAATTCGATTTCATTTTTAATATTTTAAAAGGAGTTTAATTAATTTAAATTATTTATTGGCTTGATAAAGCTCGTAAGTTAATTCGGCGTCCATTCCCATTTGTCAAGAAGCAGTTTCAAGAGAGAGTTAAAATAATTATGAGCTCATTTCTTACACCGGATGAGCAAATATGATTTATGAATTTGTAAGTAAATACATAAATAGATGAAAAATAGAGATACTTTTTCTTCTTTTCTAATTCATGTGAAGTAAACATGCCCTTTGTGTGAGGGTACGATTTCAATTGATTCAGTAATTTGAACTAATTCTGTCTCTATATAAAGAGTTCTTTATTTCCTTCTAGCTAAACTAACTTGAGCCAGTGTATTAAACAATGGCTGAACCACATCGTTGCTTGCTTTTTTTTTTTTTTTTTTTTTGGATTAAAAAGAATGAGTTATAAGGGTAGATGTTGGAATGCCCGGATAATCTTGGGGAGGTGGATGCTCCCTCCTCCCTCCTCCGCGTGATATATGGATCTCTCATGAAATTGATTGTCTATATATTCTGATCAACGTGGTGATAACGATTCGAACCCAAACATTTAACAAGAAAAAGGAGTGTCCTAGCAACTCACCTGATGTTGGCACATTGTTGCTTGTTTAAATCCACTTTTGGACATAAATAGAGAAACAAACAGAATCATACAGCTCACCGAGTGTTAAAACTAGAAGGCTCTTATACCATAAAGAAACAAGCAAAAAAAAAAAAAAAAGGAGTTTTCAACTCCAATAATGATGATGATGATGATGATGATGATAATGATAATAAAAACAACAATAATAATAACATATACTCTGTGATTGAGTACGTCTGCATTTATCACTAATGCAGCTAAATTTTGGGTTGTCAATGGCAGGTGAAGCTGTAGTGTGGACAAAGAAGTTCCACATATGGATCACAAAAAATAGCATTGTATCTGACTATATTGTTTTGTACGTGAGCTCAATACTCAACACTAATAATAATTCTAATAAAAAATAGATGCTTGCAAGCTTGCATCAACAATATATATAATATATATACATATATGTATTTACATATATATATATATATATATAGAAGATTCCAAGTGGGTAAGTGTGAATCCAGTGTCATCTTAGTTGTCAAAAAGCATATGTTCCATGCCATGTTGCCTGTGGGATTTAGAATTCCATCCTCATTTTTATCATGATTTTTTTTGGTTTGTTTCGTTCATTTCCCTTCGTTTTAACTGTGTTCATTTATTATTATTTTTTTTAACATTTTAAAGGAGTGTTGGGGAAGTAATATTAGAAAGGGTATAAAATATTGCAAAATGTTATCATTTACAACTATTAGATAAAATTCTAAATATTAACAAAGTAACATTTTCGTCGTATAGATCTTTTTCTATAACACTTGCTAAATATTTTCATCTAAAATATTTTCATTTAAATGTTTTCTTCTTAAATATTTCATCCAAAGGAAAGACTTTGCATTTAATAAGTAGAAGTAAACCTGCAACAGAAAAAGACCCACTAGTCCAACACACAAAGGGTGGTGCTGAGACATTTATTATGCTGGAAGTTTTTAAGGTAAGATGCCCTATTTTTCATAATTGTTAGATTATTTTTTCAATGAAATTATTTGTGGTACATTTCTGTATCGGGTACTATATATAGATTTTTTAATATATCACTACTACAAAATGTGGATTCCACGACGGAGCATCCATGATCGTTTTTTAAAAACCGTCGTGGAAAATGCGGTAAAAACACGAAGCGGAACAGAGTTTTCGAAAACCATCGTGCAAGCCGAAGCTTCCACGACGGTTATAAAAAACCATCGTGGAAGAG
Organism: Ficus erecta; assembly: GCA_008635985.1. Taxonomy (NCBI): domain Eukaryota; kingdom Viridiplantae; phylum Streptophyta; class Magnoliopsida; order Rosales; family Moraceae; genus Ficus; species Ficus erecta. The sequence continues at coordinate 104,712 of BKCH01001111.1, forward strand.
CATGCTTCCACGACGGTTTTTAAAAACCGTCGTGGAAGCTTGCAAAAAAAATTTTTTTTTTTTTTTTTTTACCTTCCACGACGGTTTTTAAAAACCGTCGTGGAAGCATGCTCTTCCACGACGGTTTTTTATAACCGTCGTGGAAGCCGAAGCTTCCACGACGGTTTTCGGAAACTCTGTTCCACTCTGTGTTTTTGCCGCATGTTCCACGACGGTTTTGTAAAAAACGGTAGTGGAAGGGTCTTTTTTCACAAATTTTTTTTATAAATTTTTTAGACTCTACCACGACGGTTTTTGGGGAAAACCGTCGTGGTATGTTACTAAGGCGGGAATTTTGAAAATTTTCGAATTAAATTCAATTTTTTGGAGCGTGTATTAAAACCCAAAAAAATACCCTCTTTCCCACCCTATTACATTCCGAGCCTTTTTCATTTTTTCACTCTCTAACTCCATACCCAAAGCCGCCCAATTTCCTCCCTCTATTTCTTTCTCTCCGCTCCCTCCCTACTTAAAATTTTCAAAAACTCGCTCTATCTCACCACGCCTCCTCTCTTTATCTCATCTCTCAAATTTTTCTCTTGGCTCCATTCTCTGACGGCCTCCTCCACCACTCACGCGGCCTCATGCATTCTCTGATGGGTCCACCAAGGAACTCACGCGGCTTTCCCTCTCTCTCTAGCCGCACTCCGCCCGTACCCACGCTCGACAAGCCGGTAAGTTGTAATGTATATTACTTGGGTATAGCACGGATTTGGGAATTTTTCCGTCCAAAATGTTGATTTTGTTGATTGTGGTTGTTGATAAAATGTTTCGTCCAAAATGTTGATTTTGTAGATTGTTGAGTTGGGAACATTCCGTCCGAAATGGCCAAAATCCGTCCCCTACATTTTCGGTGATTGTTCATTGTGGTTGTGTTTTAAATTGAATTAAATTGGTTGGGTAAGTCACGGATTTGAGAATTTTTGGGAAAAAAGTGTTGATTTTGTGATTTAAATGTTTTTGGGGAAATGAAACGAATTCGTAAATTTTTTTTTTCGTTGTCACCAACCACGACGGTTTTTTGGAAAAACCGTCGTGGTAGGTCAACTAACCACAACGGTTTCTCAAGGAAACCGTCGTGGAAGATTTCCTTATCACGACGGTTTTTTACGTAGAACCGTCGTGGTATGTGCTTAAATATCCATATTTAGGCCCTATTTTTGCCCATTCCACGACGGTTAAAAAACCGTCGTGGAATCTGAAAATATTCCACGACCATGGTTTCTATGACGGTTAGAAAACCGTCGTGAAATTTGAAAAGATTCCACGACCATGGTTTCCACGACGGTTCGAAAACCGTCGTGGAAATGTTACCACGACGGTTAAAAACCGTCGTGGTATCCATATTCTGTGGTAGTGTGTAACGCTCATAATAGTTAAAAAATAAAAATAAAAATAGAAGGTCCTACCAAAGAGACTTTAAAGGTCGAAAATCAAAAAGATAGTCTGTAATGATTAGTATTTGCTAATCTTTTGGTGGAAGAATATTAGTGTTTATAAATTAGAGAAATTTTTTAGTATAAAATATATTTTAACTCCATCAATAGAGTAAGGTTTTTAACTGTTGGATTAAATTTTTAACGAATGGATCTATGAGTTTTCATTTTATCATTGAAGGACCATACAATACAAAAATACTCAAACTTGCAAATCCAGGATTCTATTAAAAAAAAAAAAAAAAAACTTGTGCTATTGATAAGATAAAGATACAGTTGTTACCATAGATTTTTTTAATGCAATTGAAAAGGTCTAGAAGAAAGCTCCGTTAACTTCTTCTTCTTCTTCCCTCCTTTTTTTTTTTTTTTTTTTTTGGTCTGGTTGGGGTGTGGAGGTCTGGCAAATGCTCATGTAAATTTCCTTGAAAATAAAATAAAAGAAATTGAATGAATTTCATGAGAAAATGCAAATGAACAATTAGGTGGAAAATAAAGGCCTAATATCATGAGTATCACCTTATATTGCGAATTATATATATATATATATATATATTTGTATAAATAGTGGCCCAATGATAGGGGCAAAGAAATAATAAAAATAATCAAAGTATTACATGCGAAAGTTCATTTTGGTTGCATCTTAATCACATGGAATATTGAGGAAGTTGAATTGACTAGTGAATTGTATTTTGATTTTGTTTACATTTTAATTAAAGGCAAAAAAAAGAAAAAAAGAAAAAAAGACAAGATGTCATTCATGCACTAAATTAATATCTTAATACTATGTGATTAGCGCTTTAAGATGTCTGTATGTGCTACATCTCAATCAACACGCTTTATGATTATTTTTTTTCTTATGACATGCATTTTGCTTTCACTCAACAAATCCTTTTGTCTTCTCTGACTTAAACATCATGCCCCATCACATGACGCTTAATTCATTTGCATTATCAAACTTAATACAGTATTATCAAACTTAATACAGTAAACCAGTCTACATGATATAAAAGACTCTCGTTCTTACTAACACTATTCTAAGGTGTTGTTTCTGCAAAATTTCGTCCAATACTAAATACTAAACGAGAGTCCATGACTTTGTAATCAAAGACTATTGAAACTCTTAGAGCTTTAAACTTACATCCATCAACTCAATTTTTGTCTTTTTCTGAAAATTTTTTTTGTCTTTTCTGAAAAAGTCAACAAAATTTACTATTTAAACTTATCAATTTCAACTCAAACTTACACACCAAACACCCCCTTAATCAACAGCTTTGATGGCTCATGGTCAAACCAAATTCTACGCTACACCCCCAATTCAAACTAATAATAATAATAATAATAATAATAATAATAATAATAACTGTAAAAGGGTTGAATCTACAATCAAAGAAAAATAGGACCAATGACCGAAACAGGACGACGGGTGAGTTCTTGGTCAGTCATTGGCATGTTATTAGTGAGTAGCAAGAAATAAAGTAAAGAGTAGGAAAAGTAAATAGAGATAGAGACAACTGATTTTATAGAGGTTCGCTCGTAATCTCTAGAATACGTTCTCTGTGGTGCTTCCACTATGTGTAAGAGAGCGTTACAATGGAGATCTTTCGTAAGAAAGAGGTATAAATAGATGGGAGATGATGTGATATAGAGAGATTCGGGGAAGTTGGTGTGTATATTGCTGAGTACAATGAATTGAACGTTCAGAATGGTTGGAAGAAGAAGCCCCCTAAGCTTGCGGAATAAGCCTTGATTTATAGGGACCGACTTGATGCCTTGAGTTACTTGATTATGGTAGAATATGCCTTAAATGTTGATGGGTAGTTGTCCTTTTCCATATTGCTTGACTTTCCAATTCGTGGATGACTAAAAGATATCGGGAAATTACCTTTTCCTTATATATTCAAGCTTGATGGCTGATTCCTAATCCTGTCCATGAAGTCAACTTTCCTTATTTAGCTTTGCTGACCTACCAGTCCTCCACCAGTCGTTCTCCTGTCGTCTGGGAGTAGTCCCGAGTCTTCTAAGCGGTATGTCTCCAAGTCGTCTTGTGATCTTCGATGGCTTATCTGGGAACACGTTTACGGTGAAAGATGAGATACGAAATCGGATGTCAATAATAATAATAATAATAATAATTTCTAGTTTACATTCAGATGAGCCAAATTTCGATCTTAATGCTTAATTCATATAAAGACTTAAATCTCATGCCCCGTCCCATGATGCTTAATTAATTTGCATTACCAAACTTACAACCGAATCCGGTTTACATAGTATAAAGACTGTTGTTCCATTTAATACTATATTCAAGCTATTTCTACAAAATTTCATCCAATACTAAATGAAAGCCCGACTAAAGGAACTTTTAATCAAGAGCTTTAATGGTTCATGGTCAAACCAAATTCTACTCTACACCAAGATGAGTCAAATTCCGATCCTAACTCGAAAGAGCAACTCGCGTGTCAGAATTGGTGAAGCTCGTGCAGTCAAAGTCAACCTCGCACTAATGCTTTATATATATGTATATTACAAAATTACCCTCTGACACAATTAGTGATAAAACATAACATTAGAGAATTTTAAGATTTATTTACTGGGAAAAAAAAAAGTTAATTTAAGCAGGTGGAAACTTTGTAAATATTTACTAAATAACAGACACAAACTATTCAAGAACCTGCTGTCAAATAAAGATAAAGTACTATCTTTTCTCTCATTCTCATCCGCAACATTAAAAGAAAATAAAAGAAGCATTAAACATGCTATTTTAAAACTCAAATATTAACAAAAGGATAAATTTAGTCATGGGAAACCGTAAAAGATATTTTAAATTTGTATACGACATGTTGTTCACAAAGTGGTTAGAGTCAAATCAAATGGATAGAGATAATTTTATACGTAATTGTGTTGTGTAATAGATCCGGATTCGTGGTGATTCTCTCAAAAGTCACAAAGCTAACAATTTTTAAATCTCTTTAATCCAGCTAGATTAGGGCTAGTCCCTTCCCTTTTAACAAAAATATCTTTCTAATGTCTATCAATAGTAATAAAAAAAACTACAATATGAGTTAAAGACAATATTATATAAAGAGTCGTAATAGGACAATAACTTTAGTATTCAATTTAGCTGATAATAAATTATTATCTTTTTATCAATAAATAACAAGATAAAAATTAAAATTAATTAAAATTGATGTCTTTATTATTATTTTTACATAAAACATAAAATATGATTCTATGTAAAAGTGATTCAAATTTTTACTTTATAATAAAATCAAATGTATAATTTTCATTATATTTAACCAACACACATATGTTAGTCTAACCCTTCACAATTGACTTTTTTTCTTTTTCTTTTTTTTTTAAGGGAGATTTTTTTTTTCTTTTTCAATGTACCCTTCTTAACACCTTCCTAAAATATTCTTCAAATAAAAAAAAATGAAAAAATTATGTATTAAAATTTTTTTTTTTCCAAGTCTCTCACCCTATAAATTAGTTAACACATCCTCTTCTTCTTCCCCCCCGCCTTCCCCACAAGCCTTCCTTCTGCATCACTTCCCAATTTCCAGGATCTCTTCTCTCCAACACGACAAACCGGGTCAAGCAGACCCCCCCCCCCCTGCGGAAATGGACCCACCCAGATTCGTAATCGAAGCCCCGGAGGCCGAAGCCATGGCGAAGCAGTCGGGGCAGACAGTGCTCCAGCTCCTGCCGACGCTGGTGGAGCCGGCGAAGAGCCTGGCCCGGCCGCCGATATCCAGATTCAACGTCGGCGCCGTCGGGTACGGGTCCTCCGGTCGGATCTTCTTCGGCGTGAACGTGGAGTTCCCGGGTCTCCCGCTCCACCACTCCATCCACGCCGAGCAGTTCCTCGTCACCAACCTCTCCCTCCACTCGGAGCCCCGCCTCGATTTCCTCGCCGTCTCCTCCGCCCCCTGCGGCCACTGCCGCCAGTTCTTCCAGGAGCTCCGCGCCGCTCCGGCCATCAACATCGTCATCACCGACCACCATCAAAACGACGCCGTACAAGTCTCCGGCTCCGAAATCCGGTCCGGATTCGAACCGCTCCTTAGCCTACTCCCCCGCCGGTTCGGACCGGACGATCTCCTCTCCAGGGACGTCCCTCTCCTTCTCGAACCTCACGACAACGGGCTGAAGTTCCCGTTCCCGATCGAGATCGACAATTGCCGGAACGGCGAAAACGGCGTCGTTGAGGAGGACGAGCTGCTGAAGCGCGCGGCGTTGGAGGCCGCGAATAGGTCTCACGCGCCGTACAGCAAGTGCCCGTCCGGGGTGGCGATTCTGGACTCCGACGGGAGGGTGTACAGCGGGAGTTACGCGGAATCGGCGGCGTATAATCCAAGCCTGGGGCCGGTCCAGGCGGCTCTGGTGGCGTACATCGCCACCGGAGGCTGCGGCGGGTACGAAAAGATTGCCGCCGCGGTTTTGGTGGAGAAAGAAGGGGCTGTGATCAAGCAGGAGGAGACGGCGAGGCTGCTCCTCCGGACGATCTCGCCTCGGTGCGAGTTTCGGGCGTTCCATTGCGTCGACGCCGGCTGTAAAAGGGGTTGTTCTTGATTGAAAATGTGGCTTAGCTTGTGGCCGCCAATTTGGCTTGGGACCTGTTGGTTGATGTAATGAAATGGGAAAATGGAAATTTAAGGGTCATCTTCCATGTGTAAAATTTGAATCTTTTTCTTGTATTTGATCAGTATGGTGTAGTCAGATAATTTGAAAATTATTTATTCTAATACGATAACAAAGATGCTAGAAGAATATGTGTTATTATCGCAAGATTAACTTGATTCTAAAACTTTATCGAGATGATTGGACAGTTTTACTATCCACTAAATAATTGAGGGTCATGACATGATAATTCAAAGATGCTAAAACAATGAAGCAATATTAACAATTAGATGGATTTTGTTGATTTTTAAAAGAAACATAGTCACTTTTATTACACAATAATAGTCTATGATGTACAAGTAGTTTTGATGTTATGACTTGGGCTATAGTTGAAAACAACCATGCCATGGTCTTGTGGATGTCATTGACACTATATATATATATATATATAGATAGTTGGTATTACTAAATTCACCCCAAAAGAGAGCATGATTCTCTTCTTCCCTCATGTCATGGATGGTGTCAAATATAAGTTGCACTTGAATTATTGGTTGGTGTTCAATTTGGTCCACTCATAATTTGCAAATTGATTGGACTAATGAAGCTATCCTCCACCTCCTATATCATTCACTTTCTCTCTCTTTAATCATTCCTTTAAAGTACCAAGTTATACTATAAGTACTTTCAACGCTTTTCAACAAAAAGAAATTGAAAAAAAAAAAAAAGAAAAAAAGAAAAAAGAGGGTGGTCCATGAAATAATTGTCTACCCTCTTCCACTTTTGTGTCGAACCTCTAGAACTGCACCAGCTTTGCTGGCTTTTTTTAGGTGAAAATGAAATTATGTGGGCAAAGCTTGGATTTTTATCGGGTAAGTTGCGTCCAAGCCAAAGTCACCTTTAGTTGCTCTGTTTTGAGTTGAGTCACGAACCAATAATTATGTCATAGTAGCCATTTTGAGGTAGTTTTGTCGTTTAAAGATCAACTTTGCTGTGATTAGAATGCTAATCAAAGGGGAATGAACCGTTATTAGACAAGGTTACATATATCTATATATATATATATATACACACACACACACATATATATATATATATAAATACAGGACTAAGGTGATTTGACATAATCCTAAAATCAATCGATAATATAAGCATAAATCAAGCTATTTAATCGAGTAGAAGTTCTACAAGTAACTTACGCTGCCATAACCCAACATAGTTTTTGATTGTCACGCAACAAACATAGTTGAATATACAAACTTCAAGTATATTAAAAATTGCAGACAGGAGGTTTCACGGGAAAATATATATTTGTGTGTGTGTGTGTGGATATATATATGTAGTGTTATGTAGCAAAGCTTATTTTGATATCTTCGCAGTTAATAATTCATAAAAGGGTAAACGAAGTTTCCTAATGATATCAATAATTCACGAAAAAGCACTTAATTTTGACCTACCAAAAACTTCTGTATTTGTCGACAAAATTGATGGGAATTAAAAAAAAAATTTAAAAAAAAAGAAGAGAAAAGAAAAGAAAGTTATTACATGGAATAAAAGAATGAAATAATCTAACTCTTTATTTGTTTCTTTATCTTTTATTATTATCACCTCATAATACTCAAACATATGGATGTATGCATTATTCAACAGTAGTGAAAGAAGGCAAGAAAAAGGTGAAGAACATGTTATATATATATATATATATATATATATATATATAAAATAAAGTTGAAGAACATTAGTTCATATATTAATAGGTAACAATCCCATTGTCAATCTTTCAACATGGAAAGTGATACATACATCGTATACACATGTAGTTAGCCCACTCTATAAGCAACTTTAGCAAAAGATTTCAAATGGGAAAGTCAAGAACTCAAGATTTAAAAAAAAAAAAAAAATATATATATATATATATATATATAAAGATTATATAGTATATTTACACAAAGAGTTCAAAATTATAGGACTAAAGTTCATGACATGAATTTTAACAAAAATTCCACCTAAACGAGTGCCCAAGTCTGACAGTTGGTTTCCTTTTTTACATTCTGCAATAATAACACATAGAGGACCAACTCCATTAGAATATATTATATATGTCCTTACTTATCGGATGTATGAAGTTTGGGCATGGATGTGAGAGTTTCTGCAGTTTAGAGCTGTTCCGCAATTGCATCAGAAACACCTGACTCACTGTGAAAATACTCACAATCAAGGGGCTTGTGGAAATAAACTTTTTTTTTTACTTGTCTTTTTAGCTGACATGCCCTTAAATTATTGATTTCTCAATTTCGAGGACAATTATATATTCTAAATGAATAAAGGAAAGTTCAAGTACAGAGGGTCTAAGATTTATCGAAGAAAAAAAATATATACATAGGGTCTAAGAAGAGATAATAGTACTTATTTACCCAAAAAAAAAAAAAAAAGATTATAGTACTTAAAAAATGTATCAAAAATAGTTTACTTAAAAAAAAAAAGAACATAATAGTTGTTTAATTGGTAGAAGAAATTAACATAACCAGATAATCATATATGAATGAAAGTTTGAATTGAACACTATATATATACGTATTTGTATGAACTTTTTTTCTTTATAAATAATTTCATGTGGTGTAATTTTTGTTTTTTTCTTAATTATTTTAATGTATTATCTAACTTTATAGGTGTTTGTAAATCACATTATCGCGACGTTGACGTTACAAAAGCATTCATGTCATTTTCTTTCACCATCAAGCTTCATTTATAATCATTATTTCGTTGTACATTTAACAATTATTTCGTAATAGTTTTAAATTGAAAATATAAAGTTTATTCAAAATTTTTAAAAAAGAAGAAAATAAAAATTTAAAATTCATTGAACACCTTGCTAATACTTGAAGAAGAAAGTGAACTCTGGTAATCTATTAGAAGTAGTTGATGGAAGAAATTCTCAAATAAATATAAGGTTATTCAAAATTTTTTAAAATAAAGAAAATAAAATTTAAAATTCATTTGACACCTTACTAATACTTGAAGAAGAAAGTAAACTTTGATATTATTAGAAGTTGTTGTGGAAGAAATTCTCTTTTATTTTTGATGGTAAAGAGATGCATTAAGTTTCAGGTTAAAAAAAGTACAAATATTATACAACTAGAAACGTGAAAAAATGTGGATTATATTGAGGCTTCAATGTTTATATTCTCTAAGCATGCATTTAGATGTCGGATTGAGTTGTAAGTTTTGAATTAGAGTTGAGTTGTGTATTTAGTTGATTGGAGTTAAAAAGTGAATGTCTTGAAATTTTTTTGAAAAAAAAAAAAAACTTTTAAACTCTATGCATTGAAAAAAAAAATCATCTCATTTGAACTTGTATATGCAAGAATACAGAAGTTTGAGTTTTTGAGTTATAATTAAAACTATGAATAGTGAAACTAAATTGACTCTTTAGAAGAGTACAAAAACTCAATTGAGTTTTTTCAACCACAATTGGTGAATCAAACACGTTTGTGTGTGTGGTTTATGCCTCTAAATTGGAGCCTCTTGAACACTTAGTTTGTATTGAAATCGTAAAAGACAATTATGATAACTAACATTTTTATGAAAATAAAGTAAATAACATATTTACTAAAAGTAATAAATCATCCTCGATAAATTTGTTATTTATTCTTTAATCTGAAAACTTTTAAAACCTACCTTGTTCAATTATATTCATAAGTAAAAATATTATTTACTTCTTTTTTCATATTTTAAATTCATCTAAAATAAAGTACTAAAACAAATATATCATATCGAATAAGTTTATAACATATTATAAGAAGTTATACCACATAAAACAAATTAACTAAAATCTATTGGCTTATTAAGCGTTTCATTTTGGTCATTTTGCAACAGAAAACGCTAAAAAAAGTGATTGAATGACGTACAAGTGAAAGGTAATTTAACAAAATAAATATGAGTGATTAGTTGGGGTAGAGTGATTAATTGGGTAGGTGATATATGTTATCCAATAAATCCAACAAATGAAAAAAAAAAAAATCATTATTTTGGATCAATTGAATATCACAGATACAGTTCAATTCACTTGTCGAATCAATCACCGAACATTTATTTTATCATATTAACATCTACCCAACCATCATGTCAACATCAAGTGCTTTGTTCCTTCATTTATTTTACCAAAATTGTCATATGATAAGCTCAGATACTAATTATGTGACGTTTTTAGTTCTGGGTGGAAAAGTGAGGTAACGTATATTTTTCAGGGGGTTAAAAGTTGAAATTAACCCATATTTTCGTTGTTATTAGTAAACTTGTGTAGAGGGAGAGAGTATGACTTTGTAAACATACCTGCTAATTTCCGTTAATTCTTTAGCTCGTATCGTTAATCCTTTTCCAACTCGCCACTGTTGATCATATGATACTCATAATCATAATTAGATGAATATTTGAACATATAGAAGATAAGTTATGCTAATAATCAGGTTATATTTAACGTAGAGTTGGTCTTTTACACCGATAGAACTTTATATTAGTTTTTTTAGAGATTAAAAATATGAAATATGTATACATACAACGTCACGATATTTTGAAGAATTACTGCACACACACATATGTAATCATTACGTTAGTTGACATGTTACATGCTTTCATGTTTTGAAAACCATTCATAGTAACTTCTTTTCATCAAAATCAAAAGCTTTTGTCTCAATCTGTATACAGTCAATGAGTTTATACAGCTTTAGCCAAAATAAAAAATAAAAAATAAAAAATCAATGTGTTTAAAGGGTAAAAAGTAAAGTATTTAGTGGAAGCTTATTTAGGATAATTTATATTGAGTATGGACAAAAAGAAAAATCAGTAAATCACAAAATGTTTAGTCTAAAATTTATAAATATATAAATATATATATATATATATATATATATTCTCCCGCACCCACTCATTTCGACTTACCTCTGCCATTCACTATATTGGGAAGTTTGGGTTTTATCAGGGCATTTTTATTTTTATTTTTTGCATTGTTGTCCATCTAAACTTGTCGTTTCATAGCAATTTACCTCTTAAATTTTTAATTTTGACAAATTACACCTTGAATTAAGAAATCTTTTACAATCCACCCCAAATCAATAGTGGGCGTTAAATTTTGATGAAATTGTTGCCACAAAGTGACAAATTTAAGGGAGAACAATGCAATTAGGACTCCTAATGAGACTAGAGCATTAGTTAGGGGGTTTTTTCTTAAATTAATAGTACAGATTTATTACCTTCTATTTTACTTTTAGATGGTACAATGATTTTATTTGCTTACCTTCTACTATGTCACCAAGCTTACTTGTTTCCGGTTGCCGATGCAATATCAAACCCCAGGGCTTATTGCAAGACCAAGAAGTTACACACACACACGAGAACTCTCCCGTACAGCACCATCGGGAGAGTTCTTCTTATCTCTCTCTAGCTCTCTCTCTCTCTCTCTCTCTCTCTCTCTCTCGCAGGTTGTACTGTGCTCTTTCCCGAGTTATGCCAATCTCCTGTATAGTTGTACAACTGGACAACCGTTCTACCGGACAAGGAGTATTCCATATATTAAATTTTTTTATATATATATTTATTAAATTTTGAGTATTAGTTAAGAGAATGTCACTAAAATTTTGTTAATTCTAAGGGAGTTCTGCTTTTATTCCCATATAACAACAATGAACCTTACCGTATCTTACCCATGACACAACATACAACTCATTGACATATTTTTCCTAATCGCAAGAAGCAAAAACCTGCTAAATTTTTTAAAAAATAATAACAATAAATATATATATTCAAAAATCTCTATTTTCACAGCCACTACACAAAATATTGATGCTAATACAGAATTTGCAAAGAATGCAGGGAAGATATTCTTTTAAACATACAAATCCAAATTTACAAATTAACTATGCAAGTTCACTTGGGTTTGCAGAATAGGCAAGAATTGACATTAATACAAACTCAGGTTTGCCGTTAACTATGCTGACGGAGACTCTTTTGATTTATCCATTGAAGCTAATGAAGGTTCTAGGAGATCTCCAACTCCCTTTGGCGGCCCGATGCTGCAGCGAGCTGTGTTGTGTGTTGCAATGGCATCCTTTAATTTCTGGAACTGCATAAAGAATTAGAGAGCAACCAGATGTCAAAATAAGAAACTGTGGAACCTAGAAAGATTCTCTATTAAAAAGGAGAATGATATAGGAGAGTGAGGGAAAAAAAAACTCCACCGGTAGAGTCAGTTTTGAACGGTCAGATTTCCATCAAATTCCGTTACATAGTTGTACGTTTATTAATTTGATATGATTCTGAAATGATCTCACAAGTTAGAACTATGTCTTACCGGTGGAGTATGAATACCATAGAATTCTCCACAAAATAGTTACATAAACTCGAACTTTAGAAGAGATTGACGTATTATACTACAAGTAGTTCTCAAAATATGAAAAACAATAGGTTTCTCATCTTCTCAAAGACTATGAAATAAACTATAGGTTTAGCAAAAGTCTAGGAAAATGCTCAGTGTAATCCCGTAACGAAGAAAAAGGTTAAAAATTACCAACCTTAGCAAGTGAACACGAAAAGGATTCCAACTGTCCATCGGCTCCACGGTAGAAATGGAAATAAGGAAGCACCTTCACATTCAGGCTCTTGCACATTGGCTTGTTCTCGTCAAAATTAACTTTAAGGAATACAATTTCAGGGTGGTCTTCAGCCGTTCTACAGAGCTGACATATATATATATATACCAACCCAAAAAACAATCAGAAAACTAATACTCTAATAACAAAAATTAGTTCTTAAACCCATACAAAATGTAATACCCGAATCTTCAAAGTGAAAAATAGTTGCCAATAATTACAAACAATACAATCTCTCTTCTTAAACTAGAAACAAGTGTTCAAAATCGCATATTCGAAAAATCTACACGATGCAAGCATGCATGTAGAAAAAGCCTTACACAGTATAACGAGTGATTGACATAGGCAGTTGACAACACATCCGGATCTATAAAACAAGCTCGATCTTTAATATTAGGATTTTTTCTATCATAGTATAACAAGTGATTGACGTAGGCAGTTGACAACACATCTGGATCTATTAAACAAGCTCAAACTTTAATATTAGGATTTTTTCTATTGCATTGTCGAGGTATTAGTTGACATTTCTCGCGACTAGATTGACTTACTAAAGAGATGGTCAACAACAACAGGGTTACCTTGGGAAATAATGCCCTGCAAGAAGCACACCAGGTCCCATAAAACTCTACAATAACTAATCTATCTCCAGCTTCACTTAAAGCATTCAAAAATTCTTGCGTCGAATGAACGTCAATCATATTTGGTGCATTCTTTTCCCACCATTTTGGCTGGTCCCGTTCAGCAATGGTTGCATGTACCTGCAAATAAAGCATACAAAAAAAAAACACAAAACTCATAAAAACAATGCTTGACTACTGACTAGGGCGGTAACATACTGGGTAAAAACTGACATACTGCATTCAAAATAACATGAAACCATTCTTCAAATCTCTAATTAGACTCGTGTGATTGATACCTAGGAGCACTTCACTCGAGTAAACTGAAACTAAAGAATCTAAAAACCGTAAAATTTTACTCGAATGTGAAGCATAATGCCTAGTCAACATAAATAATCTCCTAATTCTTTACTACCAATAAAATTGAAGAAAAACAAACAAAAAAGAACACACAATATTTACGTTGGTTCACCCTCAATTTAATTGCTACATCCGCTTTCAGCCATTGCAGAATTTCTCTATGATGAAGAAGATTGCAAGAGAATCACAACCCTCAGGGAGACTCTTTGCGGTTTTCTCTAATCTCTAAATTCGGCGCCCCCTAAAATTAAGCTCCGTGTCAGGGGACAATTAGGCTCCATACATACTACCATAATCTTGGATACTAAAAGACTTCGAGTTCAATCGGATTGCTAACACGGGCAAATTAAAGCGACAGAAAAACCACAGTAGCCCAAGCTAAAAGCAAGAACATAGCTTTCCTTTCCCAACATCAAATTAATATTAAAAATACACCCCCAAAACAGACTTCATAATATTAAATAAACTCCTGAAGAGGTTCAAATTTACTACCACAGGATAATGAAATCGGATAAGACTACACAGAAAGTTAAAACCTTTAAGACATAATAAGATATCTTATTATACATCACGTAGACATTGATGAAAAAAAAAATACCCAAATTGCAATAAAATCAAATTTCTGAAAATGGGTCCTCCTAAATTCACTTGAATTCATAAACAAACAAACCGAAGTTCAAATTCAAAGCGCAAAAAGAGGCGAAATTCAGAGATGGGCAAGTTATAAAAATTGAAATTTCGACCTTGAAAGAGAGCAAGTGGTCTCTGCGTCCGAAAGCGAGGCGACGAACAGAAGAAGAAGAAGAAGAAGAAGTGGAAGAAGAGGAGAGAGGATTATGAAGTCTGTTGTCGGTGAGAGGGAGAGCCGGTTGGAGGGAATTGAAGGAAGAGGCGAAGGAGGTTAGCACGGAGGAGGAGAAGCGAAGCGAGTGGAGTGGTAATCGGAACACATCTGCCATTTATATAAATATATAAATATATGTATGAAAATGATGAGATATCAAGAGAGTTCTGTTCCTTTTGATATTTGTGTTTTTGGTGGTATTTGAGGAAAATCTGAGATACATAGGAGGTCAAAAGCAGACGCGAGAGGCCATGGAAATGGAAAAAGAGCGAGAGTTCCAGGCAGGAGAAGAGAAGAGAAGAGGAGCAAAAGTTTATTCGGAATGGCCTCCCGTGTGTGTGAACCAGAAACCGGATCGTACGGACGATATATATATATTTTTTGTAGTTTACTTTTTTTTTTTTTTGTTTTTTTTGTTTTCCTAGAATTGTAGTAAACTTGTTTCTCTACCGGGTTAGTTTAACTTTACCCACCACATTACTACTGCTCTGTTTGGATTTTTTTTTTTTTTTTTTTTTTTGTAGTTATTTTTACATATGATCCATGTGTTATTATTATACATATATTTTTACATATAACTCATGTATTAAACCTCCGATCTTATGTTGACATTATAAGAGTGATTTTGAAATCATTTTTTGTTTAAGAACCATTAAAAAAAAAGGCTTTTTGAAAACCGCCCTCATTTTTTAGGAGTCGAACTAACCAAATAGTTGACGGTCATGACGAACCAATAGATAGTGATCATGAATGATAGGTCTTAGGTTTTTTTTAAATGACTCTAATATAAAAAGCAGTTTTAAAATCACTCTCATGTGATCTTTTCCGTTCAATTTTTGACAGATTATTTGACTGAAGGATCCTTTGTTTAACAACATAAAAATTCGGGTTTGATGTTTAAAATCAAAAGTCAGGAATCAATATTAGATTTCATGTATAATGCATGAACTATTTATATTTTAGGAAGAACTACACTAACACTAAGAAACATACATTTTTTAAAAATTACATAAGCACCTCTTTAATTCAAACATTTTACGTCAACATATAACCAAGATATCTCGTGAACCTTGATCTTATTATTGTTTTAGCTGTTGCCATTGTTAATAGATGAGAAATTTAATGTTATGAAACTTCACTTCATTACAAGTGGAAGTTTGTTTGTGAGTGCGCAAGTACTATTTAACCCCATTTGTGTTTATTAAGTTAGGGTAAAACTAATTACCAATAAATTCTAAATTTTTAAAGTCTTAAATTTAACATTTTTAATTTATTTAAGGTATAAAAAAAAAAAAAAAAAAAACCTTCTGAGTGTCTTGGTAATCCATAAAAATTTGATGAGACGACTATCTTCAACAAAAATAAAATAAACTAAAATAAAATAGTCTATCTTGTCTTCTTGAAGGTCTAGATTAGTTATGCAATTCGAAACTTGACACTTGGGATAAATTAGTTCAATCCAAAAGTTAATCCGGTATGCTAAATATCTGCACAGTTCTAAACTAGTTTACTCCTGAATATATAAATATATATATATATATATATATATATATTTGGAAAAAAGGAGATATTTCATAGCATTAAAAGGCAATGTGAGCACTAAACCATAACCACACAAGCCTCCCACAAGAAGAAAATACTAAACCGAGAAATAACCAATTCCGCTATAACCTCAATGAAACACTCGAGCGAAAATAGTGCATACCGGGCTCCACAAACAGACACCAAAAAAAGGTACACTAAAGATCAAGCGCAGATATGACTCTTTAATATATCCCTTGTAATGAAGGAAATATCTGAACAATTGATGTAAAAAATCCGATAATACTGAGACCGCACAAAAAACCGTCAAGAAACAAATCCAATGAATGAAAAAACATAATCAAACACTAACTAAATAGCAGCACCAAGCCACATTGTCGAAGCCTCTGGCAATGAGACGCCTATCATTAGAGGACCACCAAGAATAGCTGCACGTCCTGAGAGGCAAGCAGTAAGACGGCATGCTACATGAACAGCGATGACTGAATCTGACTCGCATCGCTGCTGCTACCACAATATCACGAAACTGCCAACACCACTGGATGCCCTACACCACATCAATTGAAACCCCCCAAAAATCTAGACCTCCATACGTCAAACCGGCCAAGATTAGCAATCCAAACCTTTGGCTTCCTATCTCCATCATGACACCAATCCACCTCACTTGTTGCCTAACAACAGACACACCTTCACCACGACAGTGTGAGCTTGGGGTCAAGTTTTCAGGGCCGAGAGCTTGACAATGTGCTTGGGGGCGGCATCAGAACTCTGACCATCCCTCTCCCTTCTACCCTCCCTCTCTCTCTCTCACTCTTCTATTCCCTCAAAAGCTCCATGCAAGTGTCAATAACTTTTTTTTTTTTTTTCACTCTTATCAGAAACTATAGAGAGCAGATTTATTGATTTTTATTCTCTAGTAGGACGAGGTCATAAAAGAAAAAGGGGTCGAAAGACTACTTTTTACGAAATGCTCTATTTGACTATTCATTGTGAATTTGAAGCAATAAATCTTATGATACTACAGCAGCAGCCATCAAATATATATTAAGAATTAGAGGTCCTAATTTTATGTTAAAAATGGTATTAAAATCGAATAGAAAATCAACAAACAAGAATTATAATAGTTCACTTCAATGTGAGAACTGCCTCATAATTTCCTTTAAAGATCAAGAAGCTGAAGCTTACAAAAGGAAATCGCATACCTCTTGATCTCTAACAAACCTAAAAACAACATCCCTCTATATAAATGGAGCAATTGAAATTACAAGTGCAAAATAGTTAGGGCAAACATAAACAAGTAGTTGACTTTGATGTCATAAGAACAGTTAACAATCAAAGTAGCAAAGATTCTGATTTAGTCATGAACTCAGTCACACATTTTATATATGAAATACAATGTTGAGTTTGGAAACATCAATATTCTATCTCATCTTTTATCCTTTTACAAAGATTTTTCCTGTCCACTTTAACCTGTTCTGCTCCTCATAAAATGACACTTTCAACCAAGTACATAGATGAAATACAGTTATAAAGTAAACATAGATACCCCCATTAAGCCAAATCATGGGATTCTTAAATCAAACAGATACTCTTACCTACCTTCAAAGCAATAGCATCATCGACTTTATTTTCTTGTGTATGATCTTATTGCACACGATCATCGTTGACTTCTTCCGACAGAAAACTCGCCGTGTAACAGTTCAAACTTCGGAAGCTGATTCCATTCCGAAAAAAACCTTGGAGATGAATACTAAATATTAAGGGCTAGCCAAAAGAACAGAATTAGGAAATGATAGAGATCCATTATTGGGAGCGCCCTGTATTTTGAGAATTGTGGTCACCAAGTTGTAAATCTGAACGTTTTCGAAAGATGGAATCTTTCTCCCTCTTGCAAACTGAGGGCCATGAGCAACGAATATGGTCCTCATGGAAAAGAAAGCATTGTCATAACCGTGTGCTCCGCCGCATTCTTTCTTATTTGTTCTCTTCTGTTCAACCTTGAATCCTTCTTCAACCAACCCGATTATAAGCGTGATTCGATCGCTATCAGCATAATGCAGTCTGCTAGGAAGGTCTTCCTTCAGATAAACTTTCAAATGCTTCCCATTCTCGACCTTCCCTGACTCCAATCCTTTATTCATTTTCGCGACGACATCCTTCAGATCAACACCTTTTGGAGGCCGAATCGCTAGCAACGGAGTATAATATTGCACCCAATCAAGCGGAATCTCAATCCAAGGAGCCAAATCATCCAAAAAAACCAACTTCTTATCACATGTCCCAACCATCCCATGATCACCCAACAAAATTATACTAACATCCTCCAAAACACCTCTCTTCTCTAGACCCTCAATCAACCTCCCAATCAGTCCATCAATCCTTTCAACAGCCCGAGTGATCTCGGGATCATCGGGCCCCACCTGATGGCCCTGATGATCAGGGTCCTCAAAATAAAGAGTCATGAACACAGGAATCTCATCACTAGGCAAATCAAAGTAGTCCAAAACAGTATCAACTCGTTCCTCAAAAGGCACAGACCCATTATAATTCCTACAAAAACCTTTAGGACAAGTCCAAGAGCCTTTGTGTACCTCGGAACCAGGCCAGAAATATGTCGCAGCTTTCAAGCCATGGTTGACCACGGTCTCCCACAGGGGCTCGCCGAGCCACCACTTGGGCTCGTGGCTGCCCATGGTGAAGGCCTCGCCGGTGTTGGGATCGAGAAAGTAGTTGTTGACAATGCCGTGAAAAGAAGGGTAAAGACCGGTGACAATGGAGTAGTGGTTCGGGAAAGTTAAGGTTGGGAAAACTGGGATCAGACCCAGTTCGGCTTCTGTCCCGTTGGAGATCAGACGGTTGATATTCGGCAGAGAGGACTTGTATTGGTAACCGAACCGGAACCCATCTGAGGAGATCAAGAGAACAACAGGGTGGTTGAGCTTTTTGAGCGGGCGAGAAACTGTGTCCTTTGAGGAAGTGGGAGAAGAAGAAGAAGAAGAAGCAGAAGAAGAAGAAGAAGAAGACGACGAGGTATTGAGTGTCGTTTGTGGGGTGGAGAAGAAGAGGAAGGCGAAGGCGACAGCGGCGGAGAGGGCAATGCAGGTGAGGAGGACAAGGGAGATGAAGATGATGGTTGTGGTGGTGGGTTTGTGAGAGGATTTTGAGGTTGTCGGAGAGTCTGTGTCGAAGGAGAGAAGAGCTGTGGTTGGGTTTGGAAGGTCTTCTTCTCGAGCTGGGATTGGTTTTGTTGAGGTTGGGATTGTCGGCGGAGAATCCGAAGCCATGTCGGGGAATTTAGCTTCAAAAAAAGTTGTCGTTTTGGGTGTTTGGGATCTGAAAAGTTGAAGTTTTGGAATCTGGGTTTGAGTTGAATAAGGTTTTGGAAGTGGAATTGAAGAGTTTTGGCGAGATGGGTTTGCAGAGAACCAGAGGAAAAACGACGACTTCTGGTCAGAGGAGCAATGGGAGAAGAGAGTGGAAGGTAGGCACGCCGGTTTGGTGGAGGGGATGATGACGGTTGGACGGTCAGGATTGAGTTTTGTAACTAGTCCAAAACGACAGCGTCTCTAAAATGAACGACTTTTTGAGCTAAAATATGAATAAAAATATAACGAAAAAACGCAATCTGCTGTCCAATCCTGGCTGAAACAATATCGTTTTCATTTTAAATGAATTATTATCATAAAAAGAAAAAAAAAATTCTAATTTTATGGATAATATTTTTTGTGACAAATAAACCAATGTTGATGCCGAGAATGTCTCCGGCAACAACACCCAAAGTAACACTGTCGTCCGGTCAAATCAGGCCAAAAGCTCCACCGTCGATCATCTGCAAAAGGGAAGCACCTCGGAATGAGGGGGACACCGGTGTGGTGTCTGCCGTGGGCACTCCGATGCCTAAGTCAGTAATGATTCTGATGAGCGTAGGGAGAGACAGAGATTTGGCAAGGTAAAAAATGACCGTACCTGAATGTGTGTGTTTTTCCTCTATTTATAGGCGTCTTCCCCGGACTCGGGTACTCGGGGCGACCCGGTCGGGTCGGCTACCTAGGGCGCCCGGCAGGGGGCTAGGGTTGTAGGCCTGCAGGGGCTACTGGCCCAATGGGCGTGTGCCACGTGGGGTCTGACTCCGAGTGGGGGATAGAAGGGTGTCCGCCGACAGCGCCTGCAGGGGCAAGTTTGGTGTCAGAGTA